>CM046427.1:27977563-28227563 GCA_025506505.1 Flaveria sonorensis
AGAAATACCCTCATCTAGTCTTGTCTTCAATTTCGGGACAAAATTTTTAAAGTTGGGGAGACTGTGACCTCTCGTATTTTTATTTAACGTTTGTTAAACGTCATTATCTCTTGTAAGGGCTTTTTTTGTTATCAATGCAAGTACGATGACTTATTTGTAATTTCTTGGAATTATTATAAATGGTTATAATTAAGTAATTAAATAATTAATAATAACAATAATGCTAATAATAATATTAATAATGAAAATAATAATAAAATAATACTAATAACAACAGTAAGCATGTTAAGTGCTAATCTTGTAAATAAATAAATATATATATACAAGTTTATAATTTTTAGAATTTTAGAAAACTTGTAATTTATTTTTGGGCATAAAATAACAAAAATTAAAACCTCAGGGACTAAGCTGTAATTCTTGGAAATGTTTAAAGTTGAACTTTGTATTAAAAGGGGAATCTTAAAAACCGTAGGGACCAAAGTGTAAATAATTTAAACCAACCCCCCTATGCCCGTTTTCCGGGCCATGAACTTCGGCCACCTCCGGCCGAGAGTCCGGCCTACCCCAAAACCTCGAAAACAAACCGTTTAAAGTCGATTAACTCATCCTTTAAAGCTTGTGCAACAGTTTCGAACCTTGAACACATTAAAGTCGACCCTTTCACATCGGTCTCAACTGAAACCGATTAACTATCGAAACCCAAAAGCGTTTTTACACCCAAATCATAAAAACAATCAAATTAAATGAAGATCAACGTTCTAGTAATCATTTTGAAGTTATTAGGGTGATTAATTTCACCTGAAAGAACATCAAACTCACTCAAACCGACCTGAAACGGCCGACAGTAATATTGTAGCCGTTGGAAGTATTCGAGATCAAATTGAACCTATAAATTAAAGGGCTTTTGCTCGAAATGGGTTTCCTAAACTCTCTAAACTCTCAATTTGATACAAAACACACTCGCACCTCGAATTACTCAATCAAGAATAGGCGCAACTTGTCCGAACATAAATCATCAAGAAACAACATCAAATCAGGTAATTGTAGATGTTAATCAATTCGATTTTACGTGGGGAATAAAAGCCCCATGACTAATTTGGGTTTAAACTTCAAATCGATGGTCAATTTGGACGATTTCGAATTAGGGTTCTTGAACCCAAATTGGGGAATCTTCTGAAAAAGGGTTTTAAGGTTAATTTCGATTCTATAAGATTAGTTGGGCTCAGCCCAACCGGTTAAGAACGTGAGCTCCTAGGCAGGAGGTCCCGGGTTCGACCCGGGCCCCTGCCAATATTTTTTAAAAGGGTTTTATTAACTTTTGAATTTCAGAAAATGTTTCAAATATTATTAGTAACCATATAAAAATCATTTTTATAAAAAATGATATAAAATTCTTTTTCTTTTAATTTCATTAGAAAATCCACTTTAAATTATTATTTTCTTTTACTTAATTATTTTAAAGATTATAAAAAGGAAATTATAAAACATCATCAAGTAATAACTTGAAATTGTAATAAATCCCATTTAATTTTTAAATAATTTTAATTTAATGAATTCCTTATTGTGATAAAATTTAGTTACAAAACTTGTTTATATATATTTTTTTAAGAAGATAAATATATATGTACATATTTTGAAAGTACACTTGTTGTAATAATTAGTTTAATCTTTTAAATCTATAAAATTACTATTTTATTAAATAGTAAATAATGATCATTTGATAATAAAAGTTTAACTTTTATTTATATTGTTAATCATTAAAATCCTTATTTAAATTATTTAATTACCAAATAATAATAACTTACATCTATTTAATAACTTGAAAATCATGGACAAATGATTTATAAATATAACACCAAAATCACCATGATTAACTTAATACGACGTTTCATTTAGGTGAACGTTAACGAATTCCTGGCATTATATACAAGATTTATTATTTGTTCATCCTTTACTATCATGTGAGTTTTTCCATACCCCTTTTATATATTTTCACACTTTGGGGTGAAACATGTTAACCTTATGATAAATGCACTTGTAAATTTGTTTGAATCTTGTAAACACTTGGGCAATTCCTTTTATTTGTCGTGGTTAGTTGAACTCTTGTAATTACCATGTGATGACTATCATATGTACAATCATTAACTATTGCTAGCCTGGCGACGTCATAGATCTATGGAACTGACAAGCCTACTTGGTGTTAAACCAAGTACACTTAGCTAATTGTTTAATCTTGTAATCTTGTAATCTTGTAATCTGTCAAGGTTTGATTGTTACATTTGTTCATCCATCCCTAGTTATTTTATTCAATAACCTATGACATGGATTGCCATCTTTTATATATATTTATGTATGAAAACTATGGAAAACTCACCAACATTATGTTGACCTTTTATTTTTAACATGTTTCAGGAAATGACACTGTTTAGCATGCTTTGAAGACTCACAATCATCTAGGATTGCACCTAGACTAAAATAAAAAGACATTTTGATATCATTTGACATTGAAATTCCTATGTTTTGGAACTTGTTTCTATTTCTTAAATGTATATCATGAATATTGATCTTTAATAATATTGTCATTTTAAATTAGCGTTGTGTGGCATGAACAATCTTAACCCTCACATCTCGACGTTTCCGCCGTTAAGGTTGGGGTGTGACATTATATGTGTGCCCAATTCAGGTTCCTTATGCACACATATAAGAAGACTATGACCAACAGGAATACTAGTTGGGATGCAACATCACTGAGAAGCTCATCCGCAATTGCTAGTATTATAGCAAGTAGGGCTTTTAATTATGCTACTCAAGTGTTGAATAGAATGATCTACAATCTTACTGAAGTGAGGAACAAGTTTCAAATGTATCCCAGATTCCTTCAGATGATCATTGATGATTTTTTACCAAACATACCAAGAGAGGGAGCAATATTTCAGCCTGTTCACTTCAAGGAACATGTGTTCAATAGAATCAAATCAAGTTTATACCAAGGTGAGGAAGTTGATGTGCCTCCTTACATGATCAATCGTGATCTGCCTGTACCTGAAGTGTTTTTGAGGATTCCTGGTCAAGGTGAACCACACATACTTTTCCAAAATGTGATTCACCAAGATCCTATCATTCTGCTAGTACCAATCATTCATCTAGAAGATCCAGTTACACCTAAACTAGAACCAATCAATCAAGAACAAGAACAAACTCAAGAAGAATCCCAAGAATAAGAGCCGTTTCACTTTGATCCTCACATACCTTCTCCACCTCAAAGCCCTAATCCTTCTAATCGACAGGCTCTTTCATCTTTGTTAAGAGATATTGATGCAACAACTCATTTGTGTTAACTTTGACTAGTTTGATTAATCCTTTTTCAAAATTATCTCTAAACAAATGATACCTGATGTTGATGTGTATTGTCCTTGAGTGCTGCACAGGATTCTCTGTGATAGAGATAGCACTGTTGTTGTCTATATGGATGGGAGTCTCTTTGAAGTTGAGTCCATAGTTTAGCATCTGATTCTGAATCCAAAGCATTAGAGCACAGTAGCTTGCAGCAGCAATGTATTCAGCTTCAGTAGTTGATGCAGACAGACAAGATTGTTTCTTGCATTGCCATGAGACAATCCTTCCACCAAGGAATTAAAATCCCCCAGATGTAGACTTTGCAGTCATGTTGCAGCCACCATAGTCACTATCTATATAGGCATACAGATTGAAGTCAGAATTCTTTGGATACCAAAGGCTAAGCTTGGGAGCACCTTTGAGATATCTAATAATCCTCTTGACAGCAACCAGGTGTGACATCTTGGGGTTGACTTGATTTCTTGCCCAGATGCATGTGGTAAACATTAAATCAGGCCTGCTGGCTGTGAGATACATAAGATACCTAATCATAACCCTGTAGAGATGTTCATCCACACACTCCCCCTCATGATCAGGTCCAAGGGAGTGGTTTCTAGCTATGGGTGTCTTAGCAACCTTACAATCAGTCATGTTAAATCTTGTAACTATGTCTTGTACATACTTTGATTGACTTATGAAGATGCCATTGTCAACTTGCTTTACTTGAATTCCTAGAAAGAAATTGAGTTCCCCCATGGCACTCATTTCAAATCTATTTTTCATCAGTCTCTTAAAGTCTTTGCTGAGCTTTGGATTAGTTGACCCAAAGATAATGTCATCTACATATACTTGAACTAGCATTAATTCATTCCCTGTTCCTTTGATGAAAAGAGTTCCATCTATAGTACCCCTCTTGTAGCCATGTTGATAGAGATACTGAGATAGTGTCTCATACCACTTTCTTGGAGCTTAGTGCGGCCCATTAAGAGCTTTATCAAGCTTGTAGACATAATCAGGATGATCTGGGTCTGAAAAGCTAGGTGGTTGTTTGACATACACCTCTTCATCAATCACCCCATATAGAAAAGCACACTTGACATCAAGTTGGTAGACCTTGAAATCCTTGGATGCAGCAAAAGCTAGGAATATTCTTACAACTTCAAGTATTGCCACAGTGGCAAAAACATCTGTGTAGTTGATTCCCTCTTCTTGTGTGTATCCTTGAACAACTAGTCTGGCCTTGTTCTTGATGACAAGTCCTCTATCATCCTTCTTGTTTCTAAAAACCCACTTGGTTCCTATGATAGTCTTCCCTTAAGCAAGAGGACATAGGTTACAAACCTTTTGTGTTTTGAATTGAAGCAGCTCCTCTTGCATTGCTTCAACCCAACTTCCATCCTTCAAAGCCTCATCAACTTTCTTTGGTTCTATCTGGGATAATAAGCAAGAGTATAGACAAACATTTTTGTCATGGGTTTGTCCTCTTGTTCTCAACCCTGTATCAACATTTCCAATGATGTTTATGGTAGGGTGTGACTTGTGGATCCTGAGTTGAGGGATCACAACAAGTTGATTGGAAAGATCTAAATTCAAGAAATTCAGATCTAGCAATGGAGTATCATCGACCACATCAGCACACTTATCAAGAGAGACTTAATCCAATGAGTGTGTGACATCATTTATGTTGTCTTCTATGGAGTGGTTATCAGCATCAAGAAATTATTGATCACTGTCACCACCTCCATTTCCTCCTACATTTAAAGCTCCTTCACCTGAGTTTTGAACCTTTGAGTTGGAATTTTTAGGCATCTCAGATGTATCAGCTGAATTTGTCATGTTTGTGATGATAGGATCTTCACTTGCAGGGTTAGTTACCAATAGAGCTGAAGTAGTATTCTTGCTTAGTCTTCTCAATTCAAATCTTGGGTCAGGATCTCCTGTTGAAGAGTTACCTGTAGATCCTGAAACATTCTCACAAGATTTATTAAAACAGTTAGAAACTAAATCAAGATCAAATAGCCAATCATGATCAGAACCTTTCACACTAGGAGTGTGCTCATTGAAGGTCACATTAGCTGATCCCTTAACTACTCTAGTTCTAAGATTGTATACTCTATAAGCCTTAGCTTAGGAAGAGTATCCAATAAAGTGTCCATAATCTGATTTCTCAACAAATTTGGCTACCTGATCTTTGGTATTCAAAATGGTGCAAGGACATCCAAATGACATGAGGAAACTAATAAATGGTCTCCTTTTGTTCCATAGCTCATAAGGAGTCTTACCATGAGTCTTAACCACTAAAATTCTATTCTGCATATAGCAGGCTGTGTTGACTACCTCTGCCCGGAAGGTGATGGGCAGTTTAGAGTCAGACAACATGGTTTTTGCAGCCTTAATTAGTGTCCTGTTTCTCCTCTCAGCAACACCATTTTGCTGATGGGTCCTGGGAGCACTATATTGGCTTGTAATACCTTTTTAATCACAAAATAAATCAAGGATTTGGTTCTTAAATTCTATTTCTTGATCACATCTTATGGTCTTGACCTTGTGATCACATTGACTCTCAACTTTCATTATGAAAACTTCAAGATCTCAGGAGTCTCATACTTAGTACTAAGGAAAAAGACCCAAGTGAATCTTGTGAAGTCATCTGTGATCACCAAACAATATGAGGTCCTTCCTAAACTCATTACACTAGTGGGGCCAAAGAGATCCATATGTAATAAGTGTAGGGGAGTAGTGATAGAGTTCCTTTCCTTTGGCTTGTGAGACACTTTGTGTTGCTTCCCTTTCAGGCATGCAACACAGTGGTCATCACTTGTAAACTCATTCTTTGGCATTCTAGTTACCAAATAATTCTTAATTAATTTATTCATGTTTTTAAAGTTTACATGGCATATTCTTTTATGCCAGAGGAAAGACTCATCACTATTTTCTTTAGATAGAAAGCAAGAAACTTCCCCTGTGGGAGATGTTTCCTGCAAGTCCATCGTGTACATGTTCCCTTTCCTAGGGGCTCTAAGCAGGATATGCTCTTGAGGAATGACCACCCCGAACTTGAGAACAATGCACTAATGCTTAGTAAAGAGCATGTTATATCTCTGATCACAAAATTGGGATACACTCAGTAGATTGTACCCAAGCTCTTTGACAAAATTTACCTTTTCAATGATGAGCTTACCATTTGTGACCATGCCCCTTCCTGTAATGTAACCTCCAGCATCTCCTCAAAAAGCAACTGGCCCTCCATCAATTTTCTCAAAATTTTTAAGTAGAGAACCATTGCCAGTCTTGTACCTGGAACAACCACTATCAATGATCCATACATTTCTCTTAGTCTTTAGTTGTTCCTGCATAAGAAAGAAGTGGTTAGTTACATTTAGAAATGTAACACCCGGAAATTTATTAAAAAGAAAAGAAAAGGAAAGTATAAAGAAAGAAAGGATAATTAACCCAAGTTAAAGGATTGAAGTTGTGCAAGATGTAAACTTTAATATTATTGTGATTAAAAGAGTGGGCATGGTCGCCCACTACACTGCCATACCCACTTTTTCTGTCCTCGGTTGAAGAAGAAAGAAGAAAAAGAGAAGAAAACCTCACCAGTTCTAGAGAGAGAAGAAGAAGATCTATGAAAGGTGAGTTTTCTTAAATATATGTTTGGTTTCAACTAAATTTCCAGGTTCTATACCGAGATTTTGGGTGTTTAGTGCTTGTTTTGTGGGTTTTAGGAGCTGAATTTGCAGGTGGGTCTCGGGTTTGAAGTGTGCTACTTGAAGACTATTCAAGGTGAGTTTCTAGATCCCTTCTTTTTACTGGTTTTCTAAGTGTTGGGGCTATTATGCATACCGAGCAAAAGATTTTTAAAGTAACCATGAGTTTTCAGCATGTTGTTCATCTGTGCTCTGTTGTAGTATGTTTTAGAGGCTATTTTTGAGGTTATGTTTGATGTTTAGCATGTTTTATTGTTTGTAGCATGTTAGATCTATGTTAGGATATGCTAGATCGATGTTTGGGAGTTGTTTGTAGTATAGGTTACATTTCAGAACCTGCTCATGCGCCTAACTTTCCCTATGCGCCACAGTCCATGTGCCTAAGTGTTGGCCATGCGCCCAAACAGTTGCCCATGCACCCAGAATGCCCATACGCATAAGTGTTGTTCATGCACCCCAACAGTGCCCATGCGCCTAGAGTTGCTCATGCGCCTAAGTGTTCATGCGCCCAAGCAGTGTCCATGCTCCCGCATAGTGTTCATGCGACTAGACTGTTTTCATTTGAATTTTGATGGTCATGTACCTAAGATGTTTATCCGTATTCCTTTGTGGACTTAGGAAATTTCTGGGATTTGTGAGGTAGGTGGTTGTGCTAAGTTCTTATGTGATATGATGGTTATGCCTGATATGCTGTGCATGTTTGTGTGTTGCTGATGATGTTTATGATATGTATGATGTGACTTTACCTATTATGTCTGAGTACATATGTAAAGTATTATGTAACAAAAGTGGAAGATAACGAATGATGAGAATGGAAGTAACGGACGATGAGATCCTTGTCGCCTACCCCGGTACTGTGTCAGCTTTCGAGAACGAGTCGGGGGTTTGTTTACAGGCCCCGACACAGTATCACCTTTGGAGCACGATTCGGGGTTATTGCATGAGACAGGATGGCATGTGAAAGAGATGAGATCTTGTTTCTAGCCCCGGTACTATGTCAGCTTTCAAGCACGAGTCGGGGGTTTGTTTACAGGCCCCGGCACAGTATCAGCTTTCGAGCACGAGTCGAGGGTGTTGCATACGAGATGGAATCCTTGTCGCGTACCCCGGTACAGTGTTAGCCTTCGGGCACGAGTCGGGGGTTTGTTTACAGGCCCCGACACAGTATCAGCTTTCGAGCACGAGTCAGGGGTATTGCATGAGATAGGATTTGGATGATGGTAAGAGATGTAATGAATAATAATGATGAACGATGATGAAGATAATAATAATTATTATCAATGTGTACGTATGATGTGTGATCATGAACGAATGTAAAGGTTATGTTTTAATGAAAGTAAAGTATTTTATTTATAAAACTAGAACTCACTCAGCGTCGCTAACTTTTTGTATGCATAATAGTTGGAAGGTATTTTATTGATGCTAAGGAGGTGCAGGCATGGATGCATAAGCTACTGGAGCATTTTGAGGATGGCATCCAAATTTTGACTTATTCTTGTGTTTTGAAATGTAAACGAATGATGTAATGTAATGACATGTATTAATTATTAATGAAAGTTATTTTTTAATTCCACTGCAAAATGATGTATTTTTAAATGTTTTATGCTATGACGGTCCAATTGTAAGCGTCCCGGGAACGGGGCCTTACAAGTTGGTATCAGTGCCAAAGTTTAAGAGAATTGGGTAAATATTTTCAAAAGAACCTAAACGTAAACTGAGAATGGGACCAGAGGAAAGGGATGCCAGTCCTAGTAGCTACATGCCTGCAAGTAAAGGTTTTACATGAACGTTTTATGTAAGTTAATAAAAAGGGGAATTATGTGCGCGTGTTATGTGGTTTATGTGATTTCTTGTAGATTTAGATACTGATATAGTCTGGATAGGAAATGCTCGGGGAATGAAGGGTAAAGTAGGTGGCTAATCACAACCGACCACTGTAATTAGGGACTTACTATATTTGACATAATCTGAGCTATTACCTTTAATGACCGTGTTGGTGTCTGAATCTTGTAGTGTTTAGTGATGGTTGGTAGTAGGTCTTCTGAGGCTTCGCGAGGTGGAGGTCAGGGTGGACGTGGTGTTAGACCGCGTGTCATGAGGAGCAGGGCTAAGACTGTTGAGACGCCTCCTAAAGAGCCAGAGCTTCGTCACTAGGACGGTGAGGACGAGAGTGCTAATCTGAGAGCCTCAATGAACGAGGCGGGGGTTAAGGAGGTTCATCAGGTCATGCAGACAATTTTGCTGACTGTAGTGATCGAGGTCATTAGAGCTATGAAGGAGGATGAGAAGAAGGAGGGTGAGAAGAGGAAGACAGCTAGACGAGGAGGCAAGGAAGGAGGTTTAAGGGGAAGGGAGCAACCAGAGACTGATATGGTTGTCTCCAGTGACGATGAGGAGGAGGAGGAAGTTGTGCAGGAAACTGTGAATGGATGCAGCTACGGGGCATTCCAAAGGTGCAGGCCCCCTACGTTTGATGGGAATGGGAGTGCGGCTGCTGCTCATCGTTGGGTGAGGGAGATGGAGGCAGTACTGGACATTAGCGACTTCCGCGAGGATCAGAAGATGAAGTTCGCAACCCACTCATTTATGGATTTAGCCTTGTGCTGGTGGGACAACATTTTCCAAGCCAAGGGTACCAGGGCAATCGGGAAGATGAGGTGGAATGAACTGAAGAGGTTGGTAATTGAGGAGTTTTGCCCTCATAGGGAGCTTGAGAAAGTTGAGAAGAGTTCCTGCAGTTAGGGGCGGGAACAATGACGCACCAACAGTATACAATGAAGTTCAACGAGATGGCAAGGCTAGTGCCAGATCAGGTGACGCCTATGTGCATGAAGCAGATACATTGTGCATGAAGTAGATACATTGTGCACAAAGCAGATCCTTTACAAACGTTATGCACGAAGCAAAATACAGTACCTGGGGTAAGCGACAAGGATCCCATCATTCATTATTTCCATTTTTCGTCATTCGTAATCTTTCACTTCCATTATATAATACTTTAGTTACATTACATACATACCAAGTAAAGAAATACCATAAAACATTTCGTTTGAAAACCATTTATATGTGAAAATATAATGTAACACATTCAACGACAAGCCATGCGAAAACTTAAACACACCGCATCATCATTTCGCGTGAGAACTAGCCTTTTGCGTGAGAACCTTACCACATTCAAATCATGCACATCATATTATCTTTTTCGTGCAAAAACCTACATATCGCGTGGTAACATACCATCGCGTGATAACTTCCTATCGTGCAATAAATATCCCCTTTCACGCGAGAATTTCCCAGATTCAAATTTTGTACCGTAGAACCGAACTGCTCGCGTGAAAACTACGGGTTTCCCGGCCAGGCATAACTTATCATGACTAAGGCTGTTCTAACATGCTTAACATCATAAACAACATCATCTCAAGCGTAAACAAGTGTTTAGAAGAGTTTTAGTATGCATAATAGCCATAAAACGTAAAACTTGCATAAAAAGAGAACTAGAAACTCACCTCTTGAAGTTCTAGCTCAAACACAACCTTCCTGAAGCCTTTGCCAAACAAAAACTACATAACCATGCGTTATATTCATCAATAATCCATTCTTAGTACATAACACGAGTTACTACATGAGTTACATACCTCAAACACTTGGATTCTTCACTGTCACCCTCTACGCAGCCGCTTTCTCTCTCTAACAGCAGTACTTCTCGCGCGAAAATGGAGTCAGACCGGATGTTCTCAGCTATTTATACCCAGGTCCACCTCTCGCATGAGGTTCTAGCATGAGAACTTCATTCTGCCTTCTTTTCTTTGAAATTTTTGGGCGTTACAAGTCCACCCTCCTTATTTAGGTTTTGTCCTCAAAACCTGTCAGTCCTCGAATAGCTACGGATAGTGCTGTTTCATCTCTTTCTTGATCTCGCATATAGACTCGGACCCCTTTCTATGTCTCTACTATACTCTCACGAGCGGAACCACTTTATTCCTTAGCCTCTTCTCCTTCCTATCAATGATGGACACCGGCTGCTCCACATAATTGAGCCGTTCATCCACCTCAATTTCCTCAAGTGGCATGATCATATCTTCATCGTCTAAGAACTTCCTCAGTGAGATACATGGAACATCGGATGAATTCCATTTAATTCATCGTGTAGCTCTAACTTGTAAGCCACCTCTCATACTCGAGCAATGATTCGGAAATGCCCTATATACCTCGGGCTTAGATTTCCTCGCTTCCTAAACCAGATGATCCCTTTCCAAGGCGAAACCTTCAACATAACTCTATCACCCACCTTGAATTCGATTGGTCTACGTATCTTGTCGGCATACGACTTCTGTCTATCCTTTGTTGTGTTCATAAAGGCCTTGATGTTATCCATCTTTTCAGTCCTAACGACGATCACTTCAATGCTCCCCAACTCCTTCTGGGCGATATCGCCCCAAAGTACGGGCGTCCTACACTTCCTACCGTATAGCATCTCATAAGGAGGCATACCAATACTGGCACGATAATTGTTGTTGTATGAGAACTCAGATAACGGTAACTGTTCGTCCCAACTTCTGCCAAAATCTATCACGCATGTTCGAAGCATGTCTTCCAACATCTGAATCATCCTCTCAGACTAACCATCTGTCTGAGGATGGTAAGCCGTACTGATATGCAGCCTCGTCCCCATCGCATCATGAAATATCTTCCAAAACATTGATGTAAACTGAGTGTCACGGTCAGACATGATAGACACCGGTACACCATGACGAGCTACAATCTCCTTAACAAACATATCCGCTAACCTCTCCAATGTATACGTTTCACGGATGGGCAGAAAATGAGCACTCTTTATCAGACGATCAACTATCACCCATATGGCATCGTATCCCCTTGCCGTACGTGGCAACTTCATGATGAAGTGCATGGTGATGTCCTACCACTTCAACTCGGGTATATCCAAGGGTTGGATCTTAAACCTGTCTGAAACTGAGAAGAAAACACCTTAAAATCTTACCTTTTGAATATTTCTTCCACTTTCTCTCTATAGAACCGGATGGGAACTTCTTTCTCTCTCTCTAGCCACAGTTAGTGCATGGGAGAGGAAGTATGGGCGGCCATTTCTCTTTTTAAAACCATTATGGGCCGGTTTGGCCCTTGCTTTGCTCCCTTTACTTTTGTTTTCTTTTCTTTTTTCAAAATTTCTGGGTGTTACAAGTCCACCCCCCTTATATAGGTTTTATCTCTGAAACCTGTCACTCCTCAAACAGCTGCGGATAGTGTTGTCTCATTTCTTCCTTAGTCTCCCATGTAGACTCGGACCCCAACCTGTGTCTCCACTGTATTCCTTAGCCTCTTCTCATTTCTATCAACGATGGTCACCGGTTGCTCCACATAATAGAGCTGTTCATCCACCTCGATCTCCTCGAGTGGCATGATCATATCTTTATCAGCTAAGCACTTTCTTAGATGAGATACATGGAATGTTGGATGAATTCCACTTAACTCATCGGGTAGCTCCAATCGATAGGCCACCTCTCCTACTCGAGCGATGATTCGGAAAGGCCCTATATACCTCGGGCTTAGCTTTCGTCGCTTCCTGAACCGGATGATCCCTTTCCAGGGAGAGACCTTCAACATAACTCTATCGCCCACGTCGAATTCGATCGGTCTACGTCTCTTGTCGGCATACGACTTTTGTCTATCCTTTGCTGTCTTCATAAAGGCCTTGATCTTATAAAACTTTTTGGTCATAGCCTCGATCACCTCAATGCTCCCTAACTCCTGCTGGCCGATATCGCCCCAACACACGGGCGTCCTACACTTTCTACCGTATAGCATCTCATAAGGAGGCATACCAATGCTGGCATGATAACTGTTGTTATATGAGAACTCGACTAACGGTAAGTGTTCATCCCAACTTCCACCAAAATCAATAATACATGATTGGAGCATGTCTTCCAAGGTCTGAATGGTTCGTTCTGATTGACCGTCTGTCTGAGGGTGGTAAGCTGTGTTAATATGTAGCCTCGTACCCATCGCGTCATGAAATTTCTTCAAGAACTTGGACGTGAACCGAGTGTCCGTATCAGAAACAATAGACATCGGCATGCCATGACGAGTTACAATCTCCTTGATGAATAGCTCCGGAAACCTTTCTTACGAGTATGTCTTTTGGATTGGCAAGAAGTGAGCACTCTTCATCAAGCGGTCTACATCTACCGAAATGGTATCACATCCTCTCGCCTTGCGAGGCAATTTCGTGATGATGTCCATGGTGATGTGCTCCAATTTCCACTCTGGTATTTCCAAAGGTTGGATCTTCCCGTATGGTTTATGATGCTCTATCTTCACTTGCAAACAAGTAAGGCACTTACTCACATACCCCACTACGTCGCTCTTCATTCCCGGCCACCAGTAATATTTCTTCATATCCTGATACATCTTTGTAGCACTGGGATGAATTGAGTATCGAGTCTTTTGAGCCTTATCCATGATCTCCCCTCTTAGATCTCTATAATGAGGTATCCATATCAGCCCGAAGCGGGTTCTAACACCGAGAGAGTTCTCACCCAACTCCGCGACTAGGCCCTTCATCCGCTCGAATTTAATTCGATCCTCATTTAGAGCTTCATCCTGAAATTTCTTGACCTGCTTCATCACATCAGAGGTCATGATCACCTGATAAGCCTTTACCAGAATTGGCTCAGGTCTCTCCTTTTAGCTAAGGGCATCCGCTACCCCATTGGCCATGACCGGATGGTAGTGGATATCACAGTCATAATCCTTGATCAACTCTAACAACCTCCTTTGCCTCATATTGAGATCCTTTTGCTTGAAGAAGTACTTCAAGCTCTTGTGGTTAGTGAAGATAGTGCATTTCATCCCGTACAAGTCGTGACTCCAAATCTTCAATGAAAAGACCATCTCCGCCAATTCCAAATCGTGAGTAGGGTAGTTACCCTTATGGATCTTCAACTGTCGGGATGCATAGGCTATAACTTTCCCCTGTTGCATTAACACGTATCCCAATCCAAAATAAGAAGCATCAGAATAGACCACCAAGTCTTCATTCCATTCGGGTAATGTCAAGACAGGAGCTTGAGTCAATCTCATCTTTAGTTCTTCGAAAGCATTGTCCTGCTCTAGACCCCATACGAACTTCAAATCTTCACGGGTCAACTTGGTCAATGGTGAAGCTATCTTGGAGAAGTGTTGGATGAATCTTCTATAATAGCCTGCCAAACCCAAGAAACTATGAATCTCGAATGGCGACTTTGGCGACTTCCATTGCATCACCGCCTTAACTTTCGCCAGGTCCACCATGATCCCTTCATGATTAACTACATGACCCAAAAACTAAACCTCGCGCAACCAGAAAACGTATTTGGAGAACTTGGTGTACAGCTTCTTCCTTCAAAGCGTCTCCAGTACCTCCCAAATGTGACCGACATGTTCCTCCTATCTCTTCGAATAAATCAATGAACACAATCACTGATTTATCCAACATCGGCCTACAAACCCGATTCATCAAGTCCGTAAAAGCAGGTGGTGCATTGTTTAAACCAGAGGGCATCATGAGGAAATCGTAGTGTCCATAACGCATACAAAAAGCTGTCTTAGGAATATTCTGGTCCTTCACCTTCAGTTGTTGATAACCAGATTGGAGGTCTATCCTTGAGAACTAATTGGCTCATTGGAGCTGATCAAACAAGTCATCAATCGTCAGTAACGGATACTGATTCTTCACCATTAACTTGTTTAGCTCTCGGTTGTCGACGCACATCCTCATACTAATGTGCTTCTGCTTTACAAATAAGACCAGAGCACCCCATGGAGAGATACTTGGTCGAATGAACCCCTTATCTAGAAACTCTTACAGCTATGTCATCAGTTCCTTCATCTTAGAGGGAGCAAGATGATACGTTGCCTTAGCAACAGGTTGGGCACCCGGTACCAGATCGATCTGGAACTCAATCTCGCGGTCAGGTGTCACACATGATAGATCCTCCGGGAATACATCTGGGAAGTCACACATGATCGGTACGTCTGACAATCATGGTATTGACGCATCCACATCCTTCATATAATCCAGATAGGCACCACATCCACGCCTCATACACTTCTCTGCCCAACCATCGAAATTACTTTCGGGACCATACTGACTCTATCACCGTAAATCGTCACCGAACTCCCATCAGACGTGGTCAATCAAATCATCATCTTACAACACATGATGTTTGCCTCGTAGGCTGCTAGCCAATCCATCCCTAGGACTACATCGAATCCGCCTAAGGGCATCACGAACAACCTAGCAGAGAACCTATGGCCTTCCAACTCTATGTCACAATTTTCTACCATATCAGAAATCCTGGTAGACTTACCAATGATAGTTTCTACATCAAAGGGCTCATCAATCTTTCTACTACTAACGGGCAACTTATCACAGAAGGCAGCAGAAATAAAACTCCTACTAGCACCAGAATCGAAAAGCACAGAGGCACAAGTTTGGTTTACTAGGAAGGTACCTGACACCACGTTAGGGTCCACCCTAGCCTCCTCCCAGGTCATAGTGAATGCACTGGCTTTAGCCCTCTGCCCCTCCTTCTTCTTCTCAATCCCCTGCCTCACCCCAGATTTCTCAGCCCTCGGCTTCTTGCAGTCCCTGCTCATGTGCCCCGTCTAGCCACAATTGTAGCACCTCATCACCCTATAATCCTTTGCCATATGCCCTGCCTTCCCGCACTTGAAACAAATGTTCGATCCCCACTTACATTCCTCCGCATGCTCCTTCCCACAATTATTACACATCTTCATCCTGTACCTGCCGTCACCACCTTCCGGTCATCCACCCTTGCCTTTTTGTTCTTGGGAGTGAAACCACCACCGCCAAATCATTTCCCGTTCCAATTTCTATCTCCACCACCTTTCTTACTCGCCTCCACCATAGTCACCTCCTCTCTCTTGTCATATAGTCTCCCTGCCAGATTGACCGCCAACCTAAACATGCCTGCGGTGATCAAGTGTCTGCGGATATCCACTGGCAGACCTTGGATGTACCTCTTGATCTTTCATGACACGGGTGTCACCTGGTCTAGCACCAGCCACACCATCTCATTAAACTTAGTTGGGTACTGCTGGTATGTCATAGTTCCCGCCTCTAACTGCAGGAACTCCTTCTCAATCTTGTCAAGTTCCCTGTGAGGACAAAACTCCTTAATCACTAGCTTCTTTAGTTCACTCCACCCCATTCTTTCAATCGCTCTGTTACCCTCGGCCTGGATAATGTTGTCCCACCAGCATAAGGCCGAATCCACAAATGAATGGGTAGCAAACTTCACTTTCTGGTCCTTCCTGTACTCGCTGATATCCAACACAGCCTCCATTTCCCTCACCCATCGGTGAGCAGCAACAACATTCCCATTCCCATCGAAAGTCGGGGGTTTGCATCTCTAGAATTCCATATAATTGCACCCCTTTGCAGTTTCTTGCACCGCTTCCTCCCCCTTATCATCACTGGAAACAACCATGTTGGACCAAAAGAACCAATGAGCCTGATCAGAAAAACCTTTAAGTCCCACGGACATTACAACAACTGAAGTAGTCTGCAACAGCTGAAGACATCAGATGATAACAAGGTCTGAAGACAAAGTCTGAAGTGAAAGAGCTGAAGACAAAGTCTGAAGTGAAAGAGCTGAATACAAAGTCTGAAGTGAAAGAGCTGAAGACAAAGTCTGAAGTGAAAGAGCTGAAGACAAAGTCTGAAGACAAGAGCTGAAGACAAAGTCTGAAGTGAAAGAGCTGAAGACAAAGACTGAAGACCAAGTTTCAGATGATTGTCACAACAGCTGAAGAAGACCTCTTCATAGTTGTGATGGTTTCCTTTCAGTAGTTGTATTTTCCTTTCTGTACTTGTAGTTTCAGTAGTTTTATGTTTCTTCATGTACTTAGAATACTAGAGATGTTCTCAGTTGTTGTGAACATTCTCAGTAGTTTGCTTACTTTCAGTAGTTTGTAATAATTCTGTTAGACGTCACTATCAAGTGACATCAGCAGACGTCACATTCCTTTATATAAGGAATGCTGACCTAATTGTAATCGGTGCAGCTTAGGAAAACCTAGCAGCCGCCATACCGAAGCATGTGTGCATGAATGTTATTATCCCAATGCAGAAAACCCTATTTCTATATAACCGTGTACTGTTCCATTGAATATTTATTGTGTTCTTGCTATATTTGCTTAATTCTTGCTCTAATTCCGCTGTGATTAAACTCTAATTGATCAAACTTAGATCACTGATCCTAACAAATGGTATCAGAGCAGGTTAATCATTGATCGGTTTAACAATTGATCATTGAAACTGCTATTTTGATATCTATAGTTTGATCGAATTAGCATATGTGCAAGAATTGGTTATAAAGATTGATTTTCTGCTGCTTCTGGTTATTTAAATTGAGTTTCTTCTTGGTTCTTATTGAGTTTGTTGTGTTTTTGTGCTAAATCTTTTGAAACTTGATTGATTTGGTTTGAATCTGAGAATGACTACTCCATCTAATGATCCTCACAATACTGGCTCCTCAACCAAGCCTCCGATGCTGGTTAGGAGTGAGTATAACATATGGCAACGAAGAATGCTCCATCACCTGTCTGTTAACAGTTCAGGTTGTTGGACATCTGTGGTTCATGGTCCACACAAGCCTATGGTGAACAATCCGGAGACCAATCAAATGGTTCCGAAGAAGAAGGAGCAATACTCAGATGAAGATCGTAAACTGTTTGAGATTGATGCTAAAGCCCATGGAATTCTGGCCATGGCACTGCCGAATGAAATCTATTCTGGGCTTATGCATCATGAAACTGCTCATGACCTCTGGAATGCTTTGAAGGAACAATTCGGAGGAACTGATGAGGTCTTAGCAAACAACAGAGAAATCCTCGCCCAACAATATGAGACATTCTCTCATAGGAAGGGTGAGACACTGACTCAACAGTTTGAGCGTTTCTCCTGCTTGATCTCTGAGCTGAAAATGGTCAAGCATGAGTACACTAACAGCCAGATGAACAACAGATTCCTCAGATCACTGCCTGAGAGATGGGACACATACACCATTGTCCTACGCTCCAGTGCAAATCTGGATAGCCTATCTCTCACCCAACTCCATGGGAAACTGCTTACATTTGAAAGAGAGATAGAGCAGAAAAGGAAACTGGCATCATCAGGAAAGCTCTCTGATGACTTTGTACCAGGTAACACTGCCTTGGTCGGTCATGAGTCAGAATATGCTGGATCAGAAAGTCATTATGATGAGCATATAGATTTCTCTTCAAACAGTTCTGATCATGCATTTGTTGGTGTTGACAGTCATTCTGGGTGTAATAGTGATAATTTATGCTTTATCATGGATGATTTGCAAGGTATTGCTGATGATGATTTAGAAGAGATGGATATTTTGAGCCAAATGGCCCTGATCAATATCAGATCTCAAAAGTTCTACAAGAGAACTGGTAGGAAATTTCCAGGACTCTCTGGCAAAACCAAAGTTGGTTTTGACAAGAGTAAGTTGAGGTGTCACAAATGCCACAGGCTTGGGCACTTTGCAAGAGAGTGTAGATCAACTGGATCTAACTCCTCTGCACCCTTTGTGACCTTTCCAAGCAATAGCTCACAAAATAAAGGGCAACATCCTGCTAGTTCTGGTCATCACTCACAACCTCAATCTCCTGCATACTTTGTCCCTCAGGGTCCAATGCCATATCCTTATCCCTGCTATTACATGCCACAGCCAAATCCAGTTCATGTCCCTATAGCACAACAACCTCAAGCCCTACCTGAGCCTCAACCATCTCCATCACAATCTCAACCTCATCACAGCTTCTTCACACCAGGAGTTGTTGACTGGAGCAGCTTACCAGATGATCTTTCTGGTTTCAATGAGCAATTATCTGCTGGTGCTGGTCAACATGGTGGTGAACATCCTTTTGGGAATCTTGCTCTCATGGCCCTGGAGTCTACTGAGGGTTCCTGCTCGATGCTTCATCTTCACAGGTAACCCAGGTATCTTCTGAGGCTAAAGCCAAGTTATGTTCTGAATCATGCATAGCTGCCTTTGTCTCTATTAGAGAGGCAAATGTAGCTTTAATCAATCAAAATCTTGAGCTTGAGAAAACTATTTCCAAAAGAAAAGATGAGTATGTGTCTGCACTTAATGACAAAGATGATGAGATTTACAAGCTTAAATGCCAACTTAATGATGAAAAGGCTAAGGTAGAGGTCATACTCGAGAACCACAGAAGTCTCAAAGAGACACTTGCAGCTACCCAAGTTGAGTGTGACCGCTGGGTAACATCCTGCAAGGGATTTGAAATGCTTCTCAGCAAGCAAACAGCTTCAAATGTGAAGTTTGGAATAGGTTACAATCATACTGCACCACCTACTGATTTTACTTCAAAAGTAATAGTAAAATCTGAAGGTGAAAGTAATTTCCAAACCACATCATCATGTGATTCATCCTCAAATGATAATACAAAATTAGAGGATGAAGTCAGTGTTAAGATCTCAGCAATCAATTGCCTGATGGTTTAAATGCTGATAAACACATGAAGCTGAGAAATTCAGATGTTGTCCCTCAAAGTACTCCAAGTACTGAAGGGCAAGTCACAACATCTGAAAAGCATTTCAAATCTGACGAAATAAAAGGAGTAACAACTGCTGAGGAATCTATCATACAGTCTTTCAGGACGGATAGAGAACAGCTGAAGAACAAGTCTTCAGTTGTTACCGATCCTTCAGTACTTAACACAAGTACTGAAAGGAGGAAAGTACTGAAGATCACACCTTCAGTAGTTTCCACTTCAGCAGTTGATCAATCCAAGATGAAGAATAAGCCATGTGAAATATGTGGTAAATTCAATCATCTATCTGATGAATGCTGGTACAAAAAGGGTTCCAAACTCAACAGAGATAAGCTCATTAAAGAAGAGATAAATAAAATGAAAAATGAGTTTGAAACCAAGTTTGTACCACAGTCATCTCAAACTGATAAACCCAAGGCCTCACCAAAATCCAAAAAGAAGGATGGGGTTTATCAGAAAACAGCTGATAGTGTTCTCATGATAAACATCAGACGAAGTCTGTGAATTTCAAGGAGGAAATGGTGGGTCACAGGAACTCATCAAAAACAAGTACTGATGTGTCAAATGAGCTGAAGGCTTTAGCAACAAATCAGACACAACTTGTTATGATGGTTCAGCATTTGTTGGGGAGAGTTAACCAACTAGATGCACCTGTGATCAAACCACTGAAAAGGAAATCCAAGCCCAAATCTAAGAATTCCATTTCAGCACCATCTCCACCTTCATCAGCTGTTAATCATGAGAAACAAGTTATGGTTAAATCTGTTGATGAAAACAGACCCAAAACCAAAAAGGTTTGGGTCTCTAAAGCTAACTAGTTTCTTATGATAAATGCAGGGTTCTTCAGCATGCCAAAGAAGCATCTGGTATGTAGACAGTGGAGGATCTATGCATATGACTGGGAGCAGTTCTCTTCTTAATGACTACTCTCAAGGAAAGAAGGGATTTGTCTCATTTGGAAATGATGCTAAGGGTTACATCATCGGGAAAGGATTTGTGTCAAATGGAGAAATCAGATTTGATGATGTTAACCATGTGGAGAATCTCAAGTATAATCTACTGAGTGTCAGTCAGATGTGTGATAAAGGGCATGTTGCACTTTTCACAAGCCAGAACTGCCGGATTCTGTCTTCCAAAGTTCTGAGGCTGATTGACAAGGTATTGGATGAACATACTCTCCTGAAGGCCAACAGGATAGGAAGAGTATATGCCTTGGATTTGTCAAAGAAGATTGCGTTAAAAGGTCATCCTTGCCTGTTCTCCAAGGCCTCTCCTCAGGAATCTAAACTGTGGCATAGAAGGCTGGGTCATGTTAATCTCAAAAACATGAATCAGCTGATCCACAATAGTTTAGTAAGAGGTCTACCAATAAAGGAGTTCCTCTGTGATGAAACCTGCACTGCTTGTTTAAAAGGAAAACAACACAAAGTCTCATTCCCTCCTATAGAAGAACCAAAGTCCACTGCCTGCTTGCAATTACTGCACATGGATCTCTTTGGTCCTGTGAGAGTAATGAGCATGGCAAAGAAGAAATACTGTCTGGTAATTGTGGATGATTACTCCAGATTTGTATGGACCTTCTTCTTGCATTCAAAGGATGAGGCTGCTCAGACAATTATTAACTTTGTGTTGTATGTTGAGAAGCAGTATTCCCTATCAGTCAAGTGTATAAGAAGTGATAATGGAACTGAATTTAGAAACCATACACTTGATGATTTCTACCTTTCAAAAGGAATCAAGAGGCAGTATAGCATTCCAAGGACTCCAGAACAAAATGGAGTAGTGGAGAGAAAGAACAGGACCCTAATTGAAGCTGCAAGGTCCATGTTGGCTGACTCTGGTTTGCCACTGACCTTTTGGGCTGAAGCTGTCAACACAGCATGCTATGTGCAAAATAGAGCTCTAGTGAATCAGAGGTTGATGAAGACTCCTTATGAAGTTCTACATCATTTGGCTCCTCTAATTTCATTCTTCAGAGCATTTGGGTGTCCTTGTTACATTCTCAACACAAAGGATCAACTCCAAAAGTTTGATTCTAAGGTGGATGCAGGGTATTTTGTTGGGTACTCATCCACTTGCAAGGCTTACAGAGTGTTCAACTGTAGAACAAAGATGGTTGAAGAAACCTTGCATGTGAAGTTCAATGAATCTCCTAAGGACAAAATCCCACAAAACCCTGTGGAGTTGTTTGATCTGGACATACTGCAATATGTTCCTTATCAGCCTCCAGCTGTTGCAGATCATGTGAATTCATCACCTTCTGCAGCTAGTCATCCATCTGGTGGTACTGATGTTCATGATGATCCCAGTACTCACCTATTCAAGTTTAGTGATCAACTGCCTGAGTCTACTCAACTTGATGTTCCTGTAGCTTCAGTAGCACCATCCACAACAAATGCTGATGAGATTTCTGAATCCTCTACTTCATTTGACCTGCCATCTAACACTTGGTTTCAAGAATCTGGATCAACATCTGTTGCTGCTGAGCGTGCTACAAACACTTGCACAGATCTCATAGTGTATCCAGAGCTGAAGAATCACCCAACGTCTCAAATCATTGGTGATATCAATGCTGGTGTCTCAACTAGAAGTCAATTGTCCAACTTCTGCTTCTATGCTCTTTTCATCAGTCAGCAAGAGCCAAAGAACTATCATATTGCATTAAGAGACAATGGATGGGTTGATGCCATGCAGCTTGAGCTTCTTCAGTTCAAAAAGCAGCAAGTGTGGGAACTGGTTCCTCTACCCCCAGGTAAGTGTGCAATAGGCACTAAATGGGTGTTTAGGAATAAAACAGATGAAAATGGGCAAATTGTCAAGAACAAGGCCAGACTGGTTGTCCAGGGGTTTTCACAAGAAGAAGGTATTGATTATGATGAAACCTTTGCCCCTGTAGCCAGACTGGAGGCAATTAGATTGTTCTTAGCCTATGCTGCATTCCACAATCTTAAAGTTTTTCAAATGGATGTCAAAAGTGCATTTTTATATGGTAAAATAAAAGAAGAGGTTTATGTGTGTCAACCACCAGGTTTTGAGGATAATAAACATCCTGATTGGGTGTATAAACTTGATAAGGCTCTTTATGGGTTGAAACAAGCTCCTAGAGCCTGGTATGAAACACTGTCAAACTTTCTTCTTCAGAATAATTTCACTAGAGGCTCCATAGATAAAACTTTGTTCATTAAGAAAGTGGGTCAGCATAAGCTCCTTGTTCAAATTTATGTTGATGATATTATTTTTGCTTCCTCTGATCCACAGTTGTGTGATGCATTTACAAAGTTGATGCAACAAAAATTCGAAATGAGTGCCATGGGAGAATTACAGTTCTTTCTAGGTTTGCAAATCAAACAAAAGGCTGATGGAACTTTCATTCATCAGTCAAAATACACAAAAAGTCTTTTGGCAAAGTTTGATTTACAACACTGTAAGCCCTGTTCTACTCCCATGTGCAGCACCACACAACTGGATGCAGATCAGAAAGGTAAAGCTGTTGATGAAACACTTTACAGATGTATGATTGGGTCCTTGATGTACTTAACAGCTTCTAGACCAGATATTATGTTTGCAACTTGTGTTTGTGCTAGATTTCAGGCTGCTCCTAAAGAGTCTCATTTGATTGCAGTCAAGAGGATCTTTAGATATCTGCAAGGTACTCAATCTCTAGGTCTTTGGTATTCCACTGGGCACTCTTGCAAATTAGTTGCTTTTTCTGATAGTGACTATGCAGGGTGTAAATTAACTAGAAAATCAACTTCTGGTGGATGTCAATTCCTAGGCAACTGTTTGGTTTCTTGGCAGAGTAAGAAACAAACATCTGTTGCTACATCCACTGCTGAAGCCGAGTACATTGCTGCTGCAAGTTGTACATCTCAGGTACTCTGGCTTCAGAATCAATTACTGGATTATGGCATTACAGAGACTAAGACTCCATTACTAATGGATAGTGCTTCAGCTCTTTGTATTGTCAAGAATCCAGTCCAGCACTCTAGGACCAAACATATTGAGATCAGACACCATTTTATTAGGGATTGTTTTGAAAAAGGTCTGATTGATCCAAAGTTTGTTCCTAGTGCTGATGAGCTTGCAGACATATTTACTAAGCCTTTGGACAGTTCAACTTTCCAAAACCTAGTGTTAAGGCTTGGTATGCTGCAGCTAGAATAAGTGACAACTACTGATGATCTCAGTCAACAAGTACTGATGAGCATTCGTATACTACTGTCACAAATAAGTACTGAAGTTCTTTTATCCTCAGTAGTTTTCATAACTACTGAAGACTAAATTACTTAAAAGTACTGAAGTACTCATCTGTTGAAAAGAACTGATGTGGTTACAACTACTGCTGTAGTTACAACTGCTGATGTCAGAATAACAGATAAGTACTGATGACCTATGAAACATCTGAAACTCAGACAAAGTCTGATGAAGTGTTGAGGTCAGAATGAAACAGCTGATGAGCTAAGAATTGACGACAACAGCTGATGAGAAATTTTTCTCTTCAGTTGTTTCTACAACTGCTGCTTCACTTCAAACAACTGAAGCCAAAACCATGTCTTCAGTAGTTTCACAACTACTGATGACTAACACCAAGTCTTCAGTTGTTACAACACCTGAAGCCAAAACCATGTCTTCAGTAGTTTCACAACTACTGATGACTAATACCAAGTCTTCAGTTGTTACAACTTCTGAAAGTTAAAACCAGGTCTTCAGTTGTTTTCAAACAACTGATGACAGCACCAACACTTTCAGTCGTTTTATATCAGCTTTTTCTTACCCTATAAATACCTAAACCTACTTTCAGACGTTTCATTAGCCGTTTTCCGTCCTTCACTCTCTCAACAATGGCGACCATGAAACTCAAACCCAGACACAACTGTGTTGCCTACCTCTCGAAATCGGCCTTCTGGAACAAATTTGATAACGCCATCGATCTTATGGTAGATTCCCAGTACCGAACCGCGTTTCTTCTGAATCCTACCATCTACCCCGATTCCCTAAGCCAGTTCTGGACCAACGTCTCTGTGCAAACTAGTGAGAATGATAGCCAAATCACTCTCCAGTCGTTGGTCAACCAGAAACAGGTGGTCATCACTCCGGACATCATTCGACAAACCCTAGATCTACATGATGCCACCTGTGTCACAGAATACCCGAAAGGCACAACCGATATGTCTTTCATCAACAACGGGTATGAAGGAGACTTAAGTGCTACCACCATTCTGAAGAAGCACTTCCATGATGCTGAACGTCTTATATTCCACATGGTGAATGTCTGCCTTGCACCAAAAACCTCCTCATGGGATCAAATGTCTTCCCGATGGCAACAGGTATTATACTCTATCTTTGAACGACAAACTTTAAATTTTTCTGAGATAGTGTTTATGGAACTAAAGGATCTGGCCTTGAAACCTGTGGCAAACAGATGGATATTATATCCCAGGTTTCTCATGGCCATAATTTTAACACAGCTAAAATCAGACGGCCTTGTTGGCCTTGGAGTCCCTGCTCCGGCTGTATTGCCTGAAGTATACTCCAGGCACAACTCTGACCCTACAATGAAAGGGGCTGCCCGGCTGCTCAAACCCAAGCAGCGGGAACCCACAGCCTCCACTTCCAGATCCAAAGTCCCCACCAAACCCAAAACCAAAAAGCCCAAAAAGGCTACTCAGGGAGATGAGTCCCCTGAGGATGCCCCTGTAACACCAATACAGGTAACACTTACTGGTTCTAACCCCCCAGTAGTGTCAAAGACTCCACCAGCCCTAGCCGCTCAGGCATCCTCTCAACAGGATCCTGATGCAACCATAATTGGGGATACCACAATGCTGGAACCTATCTCAATTGAGAAGGTTACCATTGAAGAGCACCAGTCACCCCGGGTGCAATCTGCTTCAAACCTATCTCCAAATGCAACCGCCCCTCAAAGCCCAACATTTATTGTTGCACAAGTGTTGAGTCAGCTGCATTCCTCTCCTCCTCCCCAGACACCAATTACAATGGGGAGAACCTCAACAGCTGAGGAAGAGGACCAAAATGCTGCTGATAACCCACAGCACAGGGGTTATAATGTTCAATCTCCCCGTGTAGAGGAGGAGGTTAGAACATCTGGTGAGGCTGCCACTTCTACTGATTCAGCAAATGAACAGGATGAAGTTGGTAACATCTCTAAGACCTCACCAGAGGCAACTGCCGATGAAGGACTCAGTCCTGAGGCAGGAAGTCCCCAGAACCAAGAACAAGGGGCACATGCTACAACTGATCTACACTCAGGGCATGTACATCCTGATTCAATCAGGAGGTCAGATGATTCAGCAAAGACTGATGATGACCTGGGCTTTTTCTTTGATGTTTTAGCCCATAACACAATCCTTGAGGCTGAGGTGAGCAGACTCAAAGAACTGCTTGCCAAAATGTCTCAGGATCAAAGTCCATCTGCCCCAATAAACCCACAGATGGCACCTTCATCTGAAGGTTTACCAAACACTCAGCCACTACACTCAACTGAGCCACCAGCCACTGTTTTTGGCACCACCTCTCAGGGACAGAACCCCTCTGAGCAGATGGTTGCTACCTTTCAAAATTCCTTATCTCTCATCACTCCCATCATCAATGAGATTGTGCATAAAGCCATTGATGAGAGGATTTCCTCAAATCTACAAACACTTGTTGATGATGCTGTGCAAAGGAAGCTTTCTGCCATTCACACCCCTGAACCCAATGCACCAAAAAGGGGGAGTCTAAGGCAGTGAAAGAACGAAAAAGAAAGAGTGTGGAAAATGAGAAACAAGAGAAAGAAAAGGAAAAACAGCTGATCACATACAAAAGAAAGAAAAGTGCTGAAACTCAAAAGCCTGATGAAGAGAAATCATTGGAAGATCTGATTAAAGAAGCGATGAAGCTCACAGCAGATCAATGGACAGAATAATAGATCAACTCTTCAGACAGGGCTTTGATACAGCCACATTAGACACTGAGATCAGAAAGCTGGAGATTGAAGAGATACAAGAAAGATGGGCCAGTTATAGTGTGATGGAAAGGGAGAGGTTGGAAATAATGATCAGGTTTACTGCAAAATACTTGGGAAGATCATTAATTGAGATTAAATCATGGACCAGAGACAGTATTCTGGCAATAACCACCAGAATCTGTACTTCTGAAGCATTCAACAAGGGGTTAATTATTGAAGCACTAGATGAAGCAGGTGCTGGGAAGAGAACTGATATGGCCAAGCTTTCCAAAGCCAAACTCACCATAAAAATGCTAGATCAGCCTTCCCAAACTCCCTCTCAAAAACAACCAACCCCACAACTCTCCAAATCAACTCAACCCTCAAAACCAACTCCCTTACCCCAAAAACCACCTCAAACCACATCCAGTGATGCACCCAGAAGGAGGAGAAGGGTGTTGAGGATGGTAGAAGAAGAAGAAGAAGATGATGAAGAAGATAGTCTGCCAATCTCTGCTGTTCTAAATTACCTGAGCCCAGAAGTCAACAAATGATACACCAGACTTTCAGAGGCAAATGGTGAAAGTTAAGATTGAAGAAGAAGAACAGCAGAAACAGCACGATGAGCAACTTTTGAAGATGATTGACAAAGAGTTTCCTCAGTCATCATCTATACAAGCCATGAAGAAACACGCTCAAAGGCTGTATGCTCTCAGGTATACCTTTCAATATCAAAAGGAGAGAGTAAGGATTTGGCCAGACCCCAGGGTTAGTTCTAGAATTCATAAGAAATCCATACCAAGTAGATACAATGGCCAAGTGAGAAAGACCATAGATGCTGCTATTATGTTGGCCATTGTAGTCTCACCCTGGGAAATACTTGAAGACTTCAAGAGAGCCTACAAGTCAAAGATGACCCCTCAAACTCTAATGGATAACAAAATGGTCAAGAAGGGGTTGTTATACAAGAGGCTTGAAGAGATCAAGAAAAATGAACTCCAGTTGTTATTAGAAGGGACTCACCCAGATGAATTTGCTTACAGAGAGATAACAACTGTTGAGTTGAAAAATGGAAAGACGTTAAAGTACTTATCAGAGTACTATGGCCCAGAGTTCTTCTTCGAAGGAGAAGCAGAAGAACTCACTAAGGAGGAACAAGTTGTTCTCCTTGAGGCCTACGTCAGAGAGTCTTATAGACTCATCAATGGGAAGTAGGTTTCATGGTTGGGATAACGGCTCTGTGTCCAGTTCCCCAAGACAGAGTTCCCTTCCATCCTTTGACATTCACATCTACTGAAACCTGTTCCCTGGCCTGTGCTTATCCTATATCTCTAAGCTGATCAAGAGAGTATTTCTGCCAAGAATAAGTGGGACCTCAATAAGCTTAAAGGTTTTGGCTGCATTGGTTCAGGGGGAGTTTGTTGGACCAAAAGAACCAATGAGCCTGATCAGAAAAACCTTTAAGTCCCACGGACATTACAACAACTGAAGTAGTCTGCAACAGCTGAAGACATCAGCTGATAACAAGGTCTGAAGACAAAGTCTGAAGTGAAAGAGCTGAAGACAAAGTCTGAAGTGAAAGAGCTGAATACAAAGTCTGAAGTGAAAGAGCTGAAGACAAAGTCTGAAGTGAAAGAGCTGAAGACAAAGTCTGAAGACAAGAGCTGAAGACAAAGTCTGAAGTGAAAGAGCTGAAGACAAAGACTGAAGACCAAGTTTCAGATGATTGTCACAACAGCTGAAGAAGACCTCTTCAGTAGTTGTAATGGTTTCCTTTTAGTAGTTGTATTTTCCTTTCTATACTTGTAGTTTTAGTAGTTTTATGTTTCTTCGTGTACTTAGAATACTAGAGATGTTCTCAGTTGTTGTGAACATTCTCAGTAGTTTGCTTACTTTCAGTAGTTTGTAATAATTCTGTTAGACGTCACTATCAAGTGACATCAGCAGACATCACATTCCTTTATATAAGGAATGCTGACCTAATTGTAATCGGTGCAGCTTAGGAAAACCTAGCAGCCGCCATACCGAAGCATGTGTTCATGAATGTTATTATCCCAATGCAGAAAACCCTATTTCTATATAACCGTGTACTGTTCCATTGAATATTTATTGTGTTCTTGCTATATTTGCTTAATTCTTGCTCTAATTCCGCTGTGATTAAACTCTAATTGATCAAACTTAGATCACTGATCCTAACAAACCATCTCAGTCCTAAGTTGCTCCCTTTCCCTTGAACCTCTTTCTTCGCACCCTCACCTAGCGGCATTCTTCTTTTCCTCCTCCTTCCTCTCATCTTCCTTTACCGCCCTAATAACCTCCATCACCATAGATGGTAGAATCATCTGCATGACTTGATGACCTTCCTCCACTACTGCCTCCTTCACTTAGGCCCTCAGATTAGCACTCTCATGACCGCCTTCATGGTGATGAAGTTCGAGCCCTTCTGGTGCCACTTCTGCAGTCTTAGCCCTGTTCCTCGTGACACACAGCCCAGCACCACGTCCCCCACGTACTCCACCTTGGGAAGCCTTCAAAGATCTACCACCAGCCATCTCTCAGCGCTATAAGATTCAAACACCAACACGGTCATTCAAGGTAGTAGCTCATATTATGTTAAGTATAGTAAGTCCCTAATTATAGTTGCCAGTTGTGATTAGCCACTTACTTTACTCTTCATTCTCCAAGCATTTCCTATCCTGACTACATCAGTATCCATTAACGTACATAAAACGTTTACATAAAACCTTTACCTGCAGGCATGTAGCTACTATAACTGGCATCCCTTCCCTTTCATCCCATTCTCAGTTTAAGCTTTAGGTTTTTGAAAATAATTTACCCAGTTCTCTTAAACTTTGACTTTGATGCCAACTTGTAAGTCCCCATTCCCGGGACGCTTACAATTGGTCAATCATCGCATAAAACACTTAAAACACATCATTTTGCAGCAGAAATATATATTTTCATTAATAAATTAAATTATGTCAAATCATCACATCGTTTCGTTTACATCTCAAAAATTATATTAATACAATATCATTCTTAAAAATATGGATGCTAGACTCGGATCATCCCCAGTAGCTTATGCTTCCATGCCTGCACCTCCTTAGCATCAACAATTAGCTGCCAACTGATATGTATACAAAAATCAACGACGCTGAGTGAGTTCAAGTTTTATAAAAAAAAGTACTTTAATTTACATAAAACATTTCCATTACTTTCGTAGGTGAGCATACATCATACATACATCTTAATAATAATTGTTTATTATCTTTCATCATCGTTCATCGTTTCGTTTTTGTACTTTCATTCATTAACATCTTTCACTTTCATCTGGATCCTGCCATATGCTAAACCCCAAACATTGTGCATGAAGCTGATACTGTGCCGAGATTTATAAATAAAGCCCTAAACATTGTGCATGAAGCTGACTATAGTACCGGGGTAAAGCGACAAGGATCCCGTATCGTTTTGGTCAATCTCAAGGATTGGACCCCTGAAGTGCATCCTCATGGGCTAGTTAAGCCGCACTTTAGTTGAGCTAACGACAACATGGTCGTGCACCACCATACATTTTGCTTGCAAGACTTTCATTCATTCATTACATTCCACTTTTCATTATCGTTATCTTTCACTTTCATTACAAAATACTTTACGTACATATACATATAATGCCATGTAAAGTCATATCATAATACATAACATAAAATATTATAATTCATAACAGCAACCCACAAGCAGATAAAACATTAGAAATATTAAAACAAGCATAAACTTTCATTAAACATAAGTACTTAGCACTTAAATTCTATTCCCAAAATTTCCGAATAAACCTAAGTGTTTACAGCACAGGAAATAGGTATACAGCGGATGACTTAAATGTTAAGTGCCCATAGCGGACAGTTAAAGTCCACAGCGGACAACATGAATTATCCTCCTAAGTGTCCACAGTGGACATTCAAAGCCCACAATGGACAGTCGTCCAAATACTTATGTTCTGCTTATGTAAATTCTTGTTCCATACAACACTTCTAAACGTATACTTAGCATAGATCTATCAGATTCACACTTAGTACACTCATAAACAACCATTTACATCATAGAAATCTTTTAAAAAAACACATACATTTTCGTAAAAAGTCATTTTTAATAGTAGAAAACATAATTGTCCAATAACATCATTTTTCAGTACACATATCAGCCCAAACAATTAGAACTCACCTTAAATAGCTTTCAAGCCAACACAACAACCTGAGACCAAACCAGGAGTTATAGCACCTAAACACACAAAAATAAGCAACAAAACACATAGAAACACATAGAAATAAGTCCAGAAGCTTAAACCCGTCTGAAACCGAGAAGAAAACACCTTAAAATCTTACCTTTTGAAGATTTCTTCCACTTTTTCTCTTTAGAACCAGATGGGAGCTTCTTTCTTTCTCTCTAGCCGAAAGTTAGTGCGTGGGAGAGGAAGTATGGGTGGCCATTTCTCCTTTTCAAACCCATTATGGGCTGGTTTGGCCCTTGCATACTTTTAACCCTTGGTTTTTGAAATAATAACTCGTTTGCTCCCTTTACTTTTCTTTTCTTTTCTGTTTCTGGAATTTCCAGGTGTTACTTATCCAACACAACCTCCATCTCTCTCACCCATCGGTGAGTAGCGGTAGCAATTCCATTACCAACAAACATTAGGGACTTGCATCTCTGGAATGCCCTATAGTTGCACCCCTTCGTATTTTCCGGCACCGCTTCCTCTTCCTCATTGTCACTAGAAACAACCATCTCAGTCTCTGGTCGCTCCCTTTCCCCTGAACCTCCTTCTTTGCCCCTTCACCTAGAGACATTCTTCTTTTCCTTCTTCTCCTTCCTCTCGTCCTCCCTCTCGACTCTAATAACCTTAGTAACCACAGATGGCAAAATCGTCTACATGACCTGATGAACCTTCTCAACTACCGCCACCTTTACTGAGGCCTTCAGATTAGCACTCTCATCACTGCCTTCGTGGTGATGAAGCTTGGGTTCTTCAGGTGCCGTTTCGGCCGTCCTAGCCTTGTTCCTTGGGACATGCGGCCTCGCACCACGTCCACCACGACATCCACCTTGTGAAGCCCTCAAAGATCTACCACCAGCCATCTCCAAGCACTATAAGATTCAAACACCAACACGGTCATTCAGGGTAATATCTCAGATTATGTCAAGTATAGTAAGTCCCTAATTATAGTGGCCGGTTATGATTAGCCACTTACTTTACTCTTCATTTTCCAAGCATTTCCTATCCTGACTACATCAGTATTTAAATCTACTAAAGGCACATAACCACATAACATGCGCACATAATTCATTTTCCCATTAACGTACATATAACGTTTACATAAAACCACAGACAAACTTTGGCTTATGAAAATATTTTAGATTCGTTGTAAATCTCAAATTCCTACGGAAGACTAACAAACGTGTATGATTTCATATCATCACGTACGCAACATAGTCAACATGTCAGTGCAATAACATCGAGTCAATGGCGACGGAAGACGTATTATTCAACCGAATATTTCACGTCACATCAACAACTTTATTCATATTAGATTCGTTGTAAATCTTAAATTTCTAAGCCGACAAACATGGCGAGGATTTGGATAAGTTTAATTAGCTTTAATTATAACAACAAAATAGCTAGCAATAGATTAGAATTAGATCTCTCTCTATATATACGAGATCAACAACATAGATCATACATAACAACAGTTGAGAATCATTAGAATCATCAGTAATCATTATCTGAATCATTGTATTCAAGATCAGCAACATCAATAGCAACAAGAAAGCATTACGATCAACATTATTGAGTTATCTCGGTTTGATTATTCTTATTTTATTTGTTTGATTGGTTGATTTTAGTATTATTAATAGATTAAAAACCAAGTATTGATAATTCCGCGATCAATACTTGTTCAAATCAATTCTGATAATTCTTGAACGATCCCTGAATTCACATATATATATATATATATATATATATATATATATATATATATATATATATATATATATATAGACATACAATAATAACAATTAAATAACTATATACATACATCTCTATATTTAGTAAGATTTAATACACATAAAACCTAATTGATTTGAGAAATCAAAGTAATTATACGAATAACATTAATATTATTCAACAACTTATAATCCAATCATAATATTAAAATCATCTCACCTATTGTTCATATGTCTTTTGGATTTCTGATGTTTGAGGTCTTCTGAGGTGTTTGTCTGTGGTTTTATTTTGGTAATTTGAAAAGTACTTGGGCTATCCTTATCTGATGTCTTGAGATATTATCTGATGTTTATGGGATGCGTTCTTGCCCTTTCGATTAGTGTTGTTTACATAAAACGTTTACATTAGCTACTAGGACTGGCATCCCTTTCCCTTTCGTCCAATTCTCAGTTTAAGTTTTAGGTTTATGAAAATATTTTACCCAATTCTCATAAACTTTGGCTCTGAAGCCAACATGTATGGCCCCGTTCCCTAGACGCATACAGTCAGTCATTCATAGCATAAAACATTTAAAACACATTGTTTTGCAGCGGAAATATATCATTTCATTAATATTTAAAAAAAATCATGTCAAACATCATATCATTCCATTTACATCTCAAAAATTGTTTTAATACGATAACATTCTCAAAAATTTGGATACCAGACTCGAATCATTCCCAGTGGCTTATGCATCCATGCTTGTACCTCCTCAGCATCAACAATTACCCACCAACTATTATGCATACAAAAAGTCAGTGACGCTGAATGAGTTCTAGTTTTATAACAAAATACTTTACTTTCGTTAAAACATATTCTTTACTTTCATACGTGATCATACTTCATACATAAAGTCTTGATAATAATTAATTAATATCTTTCATCATCGTTCCTAATCATTTGCTTTCGTATTTTCATTCATTATCATCTTTCAATTTCATATAGATCTTGCCATATGCTAAACGCCCAACATTGTGCACGAAGCTGGTACTTTATCGGGACTAGTAAACAAACCCCTAAACATTTTGAATGAAGCAGATACATTATGCATAAAGAAGATCCTTTCCTGACATTATGGACAAAGCAAAATACAGTACCTGGGGTAAGCGACAAGGATCCCATCATTCATTACTTTTGTTTTTCGTCATTCGTTATCTTTCACTTCTATTACATAATACTTTCCTTACATTACGTGCATACCAAGTAAAGTCATACCAGAAAACATTTCATTTGAAAACCGTTTATTCGTGAAAAGATAATGTAACACATTCAAAGGCAAGCCATGCGAAAACTTAAACACACCGCATCATTATCTCGCGTAAGAACTAGCCTCTCGCGCAAGAACCTTACCACATTCAAATCCTGCACATCATATCATCTTTGTCACACGAAAACCCACATATCACATGAAAACATACCAACACGCGAGAACTTCCTATCGTGCGAGAACTATCCCCTTTCGGGCGAGAACTACCCAGATTCAAATTTCGTACCATACAACCAAACTACTCGCATGAAAACTATAGGTTTCCAGCTCAGGCATAACTTATCATGGCTAAGGCTGTTCTAACATGCTTAACATCATAAACAACATCGTATCAAAAGTAAACAAGTGTTTACAAGCATTTTAGTATGCATAATAGCCAAAAAACATAAAACTTGCATAAAAAGGGGACTAGAAACTCACCTCTTGAAGTTCTAGCTCAAAGACATCTTTCCCAAAGCCTTTGCGGAATGAAAACTACATAACCATGCATTATATTCATCAATAATCCATTCTTAGTACATAACACGAGTTACTACACGAGTTACACACCTTAAACACTTGGATTCTTTACTTTCTCTCTCTACGTAGCTGCTTCTCTCTCTAATAGCCGCACTTCTCGCCGAAAATGGAGTCAGACTTGTTGTTCTCAGCTTTTTATACCCGGGTCCACCTCTCACATTAGGTTCTCATGCGAGAAGTTCATTCTGCCTTCTTTTCTTTGAAATTTTCGAGCGTTACACATGCAAGTGCAAGTAGAAGTTACTTCGGAAGTTTTACACCTTTTAGAAAAAATATTCTAAGTGTAAAATCTTCCAAAGCCAAAGATGAAGTCTTTCAAAGCTTCCAAGACAAAGTCTTCCAAACCCTAAAGACTGAAGACTGATTTTTTCTGAAGACAGAGAAGATATGCTTTCTATGATCAACTTTTGCATAAAGCTGACCAAGTTCCGCTGCCACTCTGAAGACTCACCAACTTGTATAAGTTGGTGAAAAAGGTCCATACTTTTGTAAACTGTAGATTATGGTATGGAGTCTGTAACTTTCTACTTTATACCTTTTATCTTTTTTGTAATATATTAAGATGTGAGCTATGGCATGTTATAGTCAAAAGTCAAAAGGCAATCTGCATTTTGATTGTACATTGATCTTGTTGTCTAGATTAGTGTTTCTAGTTGGCTTTCAACGTATAGCTGGCTGTAGGATGTAGTATAAAGTATCTCAGGTTCTTGTATTTATCTTTATGCTTTGCAACACTTGTAAAAAAACTTGAGAGCAATATACAACATTCTTGAAAACTATACTTATCTTGTTCTTGTTCTTTGTTAATTCTCATTACTTAATTATGTTCTTAGTATCACTCACACAAACCCAATTCCCTATTTGATCTGTTATGTTTTCTAACACTCTCTTCATTGTGAGACTGATTGTATTAACCATCTCTTACCCGGTCCTGCAATTGGTATCAGAGCATTTTAGGCTCTTGATTGTAAGATCTCACCATCTTTAATCCTTTCAGTTTCACAAATCACTTAACAACTCAAATGGCAGCTGTTGTAAAGGTTGATATAGAAACCGGTACTATGACGAAGTCTCTGCTAATCGCTCTGGATGACTTTGATACTTGGTGTCAAAGAATGGAAGGCTTCATCAAGTCTTAAGACATCAGAATATGGGGATCTATTGTCACTGGACCTCATGTATCATGCACTACTTCAGCTGCTGCTAGAGGTGGCATGATAGCAAAGGAAGAAGACTGGAAGAAGATTGATATAGATCAAAAAGCCATGACCGCCCTTCAAACAGCTCTTCCAAACTCTATATAAAAAGGCTTCAAGAAGTGCAAAACTACTAAGCAACTATGGGATGCACTGAAGCTGATGTATGAGGGGTCTACTGAAGCTAAAGAGAACAAAAAATATCTCTTGAAGCAGCAGTTTGAGAACTTTACCTATAAGACAGGTGAAACCATGACTCAACAATACTTCAGGTATGTTGAGATTGTGGACACTCTAATGGATGTTGGAGTCACTCTTGAGAACAAGGACATTGTGAGGAAGTTCATGTCCTTTTTTCCCAGACAATAAACACACTATTATGTGGTCATTAAGAGGACTAAAAACCTCAAGACACTTACTCTCACTAAGTTGTATGGTATTCTCAGTGGCTAACAGATGGAGATGAGCATGCAAAATCCATCTAGCAACTCTATCAATTAGCAGAGTTCTACAATTCATGTGGTTGAAAGGGATTGCAAAGAACCACAGCATCATCTCATTTGTTACCCTGAAAACTCACAAAAGGGTCCTTTCATCACCTTCCCAGAGACACCAAGGGAGAGCTACATCCAAGGAAGCCCATTCCAAGAGACAAGCTCTTCTCAAGCCTATGTGTATACTGATGAAAGCAGTGGCATTTTCCTCTTCACCCTTGAAGACTTGGACTTTCTCCATCCAGATGATCTGGAGTACATGGAGATAGTCCAACAGATGGCTCTCCTTACTCACAGAGCCAAGAAGTTCTACAAAAGGACAAGGAGGAAGTTTCCCAGTAATGTATCAAGTGGAAAGTTTAGGCTGGACAAAAGCAAGGTGAAGTGTTACAACTATAACCAAATGGGACACTTTGCTAGGGAGTGCAAGCACAGCCCAGGCTAAACTACACTGAAGGAGCTCCACACACTGAGAAGCCTAAGCAGTAAGCTACAGTTGCTGTTGAAGAAGGAGGCTTTTATTGGAGTTTTTAGGTTGAAGATTCATCTCCAAATCAAGCACTGATGGCTGATCATGAAGAAGCCAAGGTACTAGAACATCTTTGTACCCCAGAATGCATTGCTAAAGTTAACACATATAGGTCCTATAAATTAGAGATGAGATCTGACCTTGAGTTCTTAAACATCTTAAAAGCTGATTTCAAAAGAGCTGAAAATGATTACAAACTTAAAATAAAAGATTTAGAGAAAACTATTTCAACTCTTAAGCATGAACATACCAACTACAGGACTCAGATCAAAGATCTCATCACTAAGTTAACTGAATGCCAGGCTGAGCTTATGATCAGCAAAGCCAGCGCAGAAAATGTGTTCTTGAAGAAGAGACCTTCAAGAATATGATATCCTTATCCTTGCATGCAAAAATTTGTTATCAGAATAAGCAGGGACTGGGATATACTGAGATAGCTCCTCCACACACTCTACTGTCTATAAGATCTCTAAGGTGAGAAACTTGTTAAGATGAGCTTCCCCTTATAGACCCCATTGAAGAATGGATCTAAGGTGAGTAAAGAAGATCATCCTAAGAAGGGTCACTATTTGATGATCTAGTGTAGGTTGGACTCACCATAGTTGTTAGGATTATTTTGTTTTGTATGTAATAGGTTGGATGTTACTTTGTTTCTTTGTAATTTTGATTTTGTACAGTTTCTATAGCCCAGCAAAACTGTTTTGTATGTAATAGGTTGGATGTTAGTATGTAATAGTCAGCTGTTCTAGGTCACCCGGCGAAACTGTAGTTCGCTACTGGGTGAATCTAGCCAGCGAAACTGTCAGCGAATCTGGCTTAGCTTATATATTGTCATGTTTTTATCATTCTAAGGAAGTTTTAGCAAAACCCTAATATTGAAATATCTTTTTTGCAACTGTGTGTGTCGGTTAGAAGTTCATTTATCATTATTTTTGAGCCATTGGTTGATTATTATTGCTTAGATTCTTAATTTGTTCATTACGTTATTGATATTGTGGTGTTGATTCAGTGGGAATTCCTTGTTTACATATCAATTGCACTGTTATATCGATCAGTAGGACCAACACTATTCTCCTGAGGAGAGGAAAGAACCAGGGATGAGAAAGTCCAAGAGGATGAACTTGATCAGGGCAGCAAAAATAAGATTTAAGAAAGCTCAAGAGATCAAGGCTACTTTCAACCTCATGCAGAAGCAAGTCTTTATCTCTGCAGGATTTGAAGTGGTAAAGGTTGAGGATTCAACAATGAACTCTAGTACCAGGAGTTCTAGTTCATGTCCAACTCATCCCTGTGAAGAAAAGAAGGCTGATCAGCTATGTACCACTACTACACAACCTGAACCATTCTATTCCAAGAGCAAGCCTCACCCTAAGAAGCCTGTTGCATCATCTAAAAATATGAAGATGGGAAAGATAAGTGATCAAGTTCAGTCTTCCATTCACAAGAAGACTCTTGGAAGGAAGCCAGTTGATTGCATCTTGTGTGGTAGTACTTCTCATCTTGCCAAGGATTGCATCTACAATCCCAAAAGTACTGTCCATATAACCAAGAAGAAGACTTAGAGAAGAAGAAGAAGAAGAGAGCTTCAGAAGGAAAACCTTTTCTTTTTGGAAGCTCCAAAGTGGAAAACAAGACAAGTGAAAACCTTCCTTTGGAAGAAAATTTTGTCTCGGAAGAAAGGAATGCTTTCGAAGCATTGAAGCTTGCTACAGTGAAGGCACGTTCTTCTGAAGGTCTAGTCTCCAAAACATCCAAAGTGTTGAAGGTTAAGTCTTATCATCCAAAGATGGTGGGGATGATAAAGGAAGACCATGTGACTAAAAGTTCTTCATCAACAACAGCTGATGATCTAGAAAGCTTGAACATAGGATCAATTACTGTTGCATTGTCTTTAGATCATTTTGACAAGCCCAAGACCAATGAGGCTTGGGTTTGCAAATGTAACTAACCATCTCTTTTGTGTAGGAACAACTAAAGACCAAAAGCAATGTATGGATCATAGATAGTGACTATTCCAGGCACATGACAGGCAATGGCTCTTTGCTTCAAAACTTTGAGAAAATTGATGGAAGGCCTATTGCTTTTGGAGGAGATGCAGGTGGTTACATTACTGAAAGGGGCAAAGTCATAAATGGTAAGCTCAGTATTGAAAAGGTAAACTTTGTTAAGAAGCTTGGGTATAATCTTCTGAGTATATCCAAATTTTGTGATTAGAGATATAACATGCTCTTTAATGAGCATGAGTGCATTGTTCTCAAGCCCGGGGTGGTCATTCCTCAAGTGCATATCCTTCTTAGAGCCCGCAGGAAAGGGAACATGTACAAGATGGACTTACAGAAAACATCCCCTTTAGGAGAAGTTTCTTGTTTTCTATCTAAGGCAAATAGTGATGAGTCTTTCCTTTGGCATAAAAGAATGTGCCATGTAAACTTTAAGAACATGAACAAATTAATTAATAATGTTCTGGTAACTGGAATGCCAAGGAAAGAGTTTACAAGTGATGACCATTGTGTTGCATGCCTGAAAGGGAAGCAACACAAGGTGTCTCACAAGCTAAAGGAAAGGAACTCCATTAATACTCCTTACACTTATTACACATGGATCTCTTTGGCCCCACAAGTGTAATGAGTCTAGGATGAAACTTATACTGTTTAGTGATCACGGATGACTTCACAAGAATTACTTGGGTTTTTTTCCTTAGAACTAACGACGAGACCCTTGAGATCTTGAAGAATTTCATTCTGAAAATTAAGAATCAGTGTAATCATAAGGTCAAGACTGTAAGATGTGATCAAGAAACTAAATTCAAAAACCAAATCCTTGATACATTTTGTGATGAAAAGGGTCATACAAGACAATACAATGCTCCCAGGACTCCTCAGCCAAACAATGTTGCTCAAAGGAGAAACAAGACACTTATTAAAGCTGCAAGAACCATGTTATCAGACTCTAAACTGCCCATCACTTTCTGGGCAGAGGCAGTTAACACTGCCTGCTATGTGTAGAACAGAGTTTAGTGGTCAAGACTCATGGTAAGACTCCTTATGAACTATGGCACAAAAGGAGACCTTTCATTAGTTTTCTAATATCATTTTGATGTCCTTGCACCATCTTGAATACCAAAGATCAAATAGCCAAATTTGCTAAGAAATCAAATGATGGACACTTCATTGGATACTCTTCCCAAGCTAAGGCTTACAGAGTATACAATCTCAAAACTACAGTAGTTGAGGAGTCAGCCATTGTGACTTTCAATGAGCACACTCCCAGTGTGAAAGGTTCTGGTCCTGATTTGCTATTTGATCTTGATTTAGTTACCAATTGTTTTAACAAATCTTGTGAGAATGTTTCAGGATCTACAGGTAACTTATCCACAGGAGATTCTGACCTAAAATTTGACCTTAGAAGACCAAGCATGAAAACTACTTTAGCTCCAGTGGTAACTAACCCTGTAAAAGGAGTTCCAATCAGCACAACCATTACAAATCTAGCTGATTCATCTAAAATGCCTACAAATTCTGTCTCATAGGCACATAAATCAAATGAAGGAGCTTCAAATGTAGGAGGAGAAGGTGGTGGTGATAGTGATCAACAATTTCTTGATCCTGATAACCACTCCATGGAAGAGAACATCAATGATTTCACACACTCATTAGATCAAGTTTCTCTTGATAAGTGTGCTGATGTGGTGTGTGACACTTAATTACCAGATCTAAATTTCACAAACTTGGATTCGTCAAATCAACTTGCTATGATTCTTCAACTCAAATCAACAAGTCACATTTCACCACAAACATCATTGGAGATGTTGACACAGGGGTGAGAACAAGAGGACAAACCCATGACAAAAATGTTTGTCTATAATCTTGCTTCTTGTCCCAGATAGAGCCAAAGAAAGTTGAAGAGGCTTTGAAGGATGGTAGTTGGCTTGAAGTAATGTAGGAGGAGCTGCTTCAATTCAAAAGACAAAATGTTTGGAACCTATGTCCTCCTCCTTAAGGGAAGACTACCATAGGTACTTAATGAGTTTTCAGGAACAAGAAGGATGATAGAGGACTTGTCATTAAGAACAAGGCCAGACTAGTTGTTTAAGGATACACACAAGAGGAGGAGATTGACTACATAGATGTTTTTGCTACAGTGGCAAGACTTGAAGCTGTTACGATGGTCCTTGCTTTTGCTGCATCCAAGGATTTCAAGGTCTACCAACTTGATGTCAAGTGTGCTTTTCTATATGGGGTGATTGATGAGGAGGTGTATGTCAAACAACCACCTGGCTTTGTAGATCCAGATCATCCTGATTATGTCAGCAAGCCTGATAAAGCTCTTTATGGGCCGCACCACTCACCAAGTAAGTGGTATGAGACACTATCTTAGTATCTCTATCAGCATGGCTAGAAGAGAGGTACTATAGATGGAACACTCTTTATCAAAGGAACTAGAAATGACTTGATACTGGTTCAAGTTTATGTAGATGACATTATCTTCAAATCAACTAATCCAAGGCTCTGCAAAGACTTTGAGAAGCTGATGAAGAATAGATTTGAAATGAATGCCATAGGGGAACTCAATTTCTTTCTAGGAATTCAAGTGAAGCAAGTTGATAATGGCATCTTCATAAGTCAGTCAAAGTATGTGCAAGACATACTTACAAGATTCAACATGACTGAATGTAAGGTTGCTAAGACACTCATAGCTAGAAACCACTCCCTTGGACCTGATCTTGATGGGGAGTGTGTAGATGAACATCTTTATAGAGCTATGATTGGGTCTCTTATGTATATCAAAGCCAGCACGCCTGATATCATGTTTGCTACATGTATATGCGCAAGATATCAAGCCAACCCTAAGATGTCACATCTGGTTGCTGTCAAAACAATTCTTAGATATCTTAAAGGTGCTCCTAGACTTGGCCTTTGGTAGCCAAAGAATTCTGACTTCAATCTGTATGCCTACACAGATAGTGACTATGGTGGCTGCAACATGACTGGAAAGTCTACATCTAGGGGATGTCAATTTCTTGGTGGAAGGATAGTCTCATGGCAATGCAAGAAACAGTCCTGTGTGTCTGCATCAATTGCTAAAGCTGAATACATTGCTGTTGCTAGCTGCTATGCTCAAGTGCTTTGGATTCAGAATCAAATGCTGGACTATGGGTACAACTTCAAGGAGACTCCAATCCATATAGACAAAAACAGTGCTATCCAGAGAATCCTATACAGCACTCAAGGACAAAGCACATCAATATCAGGTATCATTTAATTAGAGATAATTTTGAAAAGGGATTGATAACTAGTCAAAGTTAACACAAATGAAAAATATGTTGATCTGTTCACAATGGCTTTTGATGAGTAGAGATTTAAATATCTTGTATTAACTACTGTGATGATTAACTTTGAGTAGACTTTTTTTATTAAACATAACACAAGACTATTTCTAGTAAACATGTGTGTCGTAAGTTGTCTATATTATCACCTTCATAAGCCCAGTTTACTTTGGAAGAAAACCTTTCAAATGATATTCCTTAGAATTCTGGAAATTTTAGATATATTTTCTCTCGGAAGACATTAAGTTGTCTTTAGAAGAAAATTATGTCTTCAAATCACATAACTTCTAATAAGAAACTTACCTTCGGGAGAAATTCTGATATTTCTTTCGAAACTTAAATATGCTTTTAAGTACTTGTATGTTTTTAAAAGATAAATTTCTTCCGAAAGTAATTAAGTCTCGGAAGATTTATTTTCCTAAGAATAAAACTTCCAAGTTTTAATCTCTTCCGAATCCAAATATGTCTTAAAAGTAAAAATAATCTAAGTATTTTTTTTCTTCCCAAGCAAAATTTCCATAAAGCTCAAGAAGATCTTCCGAAGCCAAAATTGGCTTCGGAAGCTTTTACAAAAACTTCCGAAGACAAATCACCTTCGGAAGATTTTCAACTTTCAAGAAAACTACCTTTTGGGCACTTTTTCAGAGGTGGGACCGACATCCGGATTTTAAAGTTTATTCTTTTGCATTAACTTTGTCTCAAATCCATTTCATATATATATATATATATATACACACACCCAACGACTCCCCCTCTTTCACATTTCTCTTCATCTGCAAAATTCTATAGCATAAATTCAACCCTAAACTGCCTTTGTTCTTACCTTTCTTCCTCACTAAGCTACTCAAAAATGTCCAACCCTGATCGCAGAAATCAAGCAGATTTTTCCATGCATCTACATAGGCAACACAATAAGGTTACTCTGCTGAAATCTGAGAAATATCCTAGTTTCTCAGAGGTTTGTCGATTCTTAACTCTATCCAACTACTTCACCTCCCTCACCATAGATCCTCCACTTTATGAGGATTAACTATTGGAGTTCTGGAGTACCTGCCAAGAGGTCACCATGGATGGGGACAAGGCACTATCTTCCACAATGCAAGGGAGGACAATATTCATCACCCCAGCCACCATAAACATACATCTTAGGCTGGATGATGTAGAAGGTGATTTGTCCTTCCCAAAATCTGCTATCAACTAATCCTTCAGGTAGATAGGCTATGAAGGTGATTACTCTATAAGAACCTTTGGCAAAGGGAAGGACTACTTAGAATACTGCATGTTCCCTAGATATGTCCAGCACATTCTTAACTATGAATTGGGCTCACAGTTAAGGAGAACAGGTAATGTTCTAAAATTGGGACAGATGAAGCCCGGCATCTTCAAGACAATGAGAAAGCCTACTGTGGGCTTTTTAGGGGTAGAAACAGCCCATGTCCCAAAAATGTTAGAGCTCATTGGTCAAGGTGACAACCTAGCAGCACCAGCTAGTGTTGAACCCATACCTTCTACTTCTCAACAACCCCGCCAGCCTCAAATAACCATCACATACATAAGAAAATCCAAACGAAAACCCCTGTAAAAGCTACTCAGCTTATGCAGGTCCCTATATCCTCACCCATGCAGTAGGAAGTGGACACTAGAGCTCCTACTTCCCCTGAGGAGCAAACCACTCCAGTCTCACAAAGATCTGTGTTGAGGTTCCTCATGCTCAGCCTGATTAGCTAACAAGCCCAACAGCCTTAAGCCTTCACTTAGAGTCTCAAAACTCTAGTGAACATCTTTCAGGGGATAGTTACCATCCCTAGCATCTAGACCTTAATCAACAAATACCCGACCTAGAATTCTATGATGATGAAGACATGGGATTCAGTGAGTACCATGAGTCTTTCTTCTCCACCCTTGCTTAAGGAGAGATGAGTACTCCTGCATCACCCATGTCTATCCCACATCATCCACCCATTACTTAGGTAGATTTCCCTAAACAAGTTCAGGAGGTCCATATGGTAGAGGCTCTCACTTCAGCAAGTGATTACATCCTTAAGGCCTCAACCATGGCAACCCTACCTCTTGACACTTCAACTAAAGCTCTCATGGTGCAGGGGAAATCTAGTAGCCAAGAACAAAGTGCAGGTGATAAGGAAGAAGACATTGGTCCTATTCTCTCATCCCCCCATGATTCTTCTGATGAAGATAAGGGGAGTTTGAAACTAAAGGTGCAACAACTAACTAAAATATGCACCTATTTAGTCTTAAAGGTTAGTCACCTAGAATCTCAGGTGATTGTCTTGCAAAGAAGGGTCAATGACCAGCAACTTGAGATCACTGATCTCAAGGGCAAGTTAGCTGAGAGAACACTCAGAATAACTCAACCAGGTCCATAAGAACCTGTGGATGTGGTGGACTTATCCTCTAGCTCACCTATGCAAGAGAGTGATGCTACCATGAAGGGGGAGAAAGTCCTAGCAATCACAGAACCTAGGAGTTCCTCTAAGAGTATGGACATTGAGGACTCACTAACCTTCCTTGTAATTGTCCATACTCAGCAACCTTCTCAAGTCTACATTCATGTAGACTCACTCATACAAAGTTTGTTTGAGTAGGGTATCCCAAGGGCCATGCCTACTCCACCATAATATTTTGAGAATGAAATACTAGGGTGGAGGTATGATGCTGACAGAAAAGCCCTGTACTGCATAGACTTTAGGGGCAGCAAAAGGTCTTAAACTTTCAAATCCTTAAGTACTATGACAGTGTTCCTCTAGTCTACATGTCACTTGCCAATCCCTGTCAAAACATGTAAGTTGACAGACTGGCTGAGAGGATTCAAGTCAGGATATTTGAAGTGTTTAGATTTAGAAGAAGACAAAGGCTAACAGATAATGTCATTGGTCAACTGGATGTTGAGGTGGACCCAATAATTGGCTTCAAAGGTGAAACCTTAACTAAAGGCCCAGTGATAGACCCTGTGAACCTTGAGGCAAGAACTACTTCAACATTCTCTACCCTCAGTGAGACACCAGCTGGTGAAGGTGCTTCACAACCTCTCTCTTTCCAGAGCTTAAGTGTTGAACAAAGAAATGAAGGCAAAGCTCTCTCCATCCTAAGTCACTAAGGCCTCTGAGTGACAAAGGAAAAAGTAAGATGACTCTTAAGGAGATTCAGAAGGAGAAGAGAGAGAGGAAGAGGAGGCTTCATGGAAGCTATAATCAGGGCTGCCCCCACGCCAAACACTCAAGATAATGAGGGCTGCCCCATGCCAAACACTCAAGCTAATGAGTTGATGGCAGCTAGGTTAAACTACTTAAAGACCAGGAACTACAACATTGATGAACTTATTTTGCTTCCCTTAAAAGAGCTGAATGAACTGGCTGACAATGAGTTGTCAAAGGAGAGGAAGGAGGCAGAGGATGCACCATTGCTCCTTATGATTAAGGAAGAAAGGAGGACGAAAAGACTCTACAAACATGCTCCTACTCTCCCCCAATTCAAGAAAGCCCTGAGACAGAGGCTGTGGTAACTAAGCAACAACTTTAGGTAGACAAGGAAGCCGACAGACAAAACATGATCAGCTACCTGAATGCAACAGGCCTCTATCAGGCATCTTCACTTCTTCCCTTATCCTATGAATACATAGAATTTGAGTACCTCAAGCTTCTTGAGCAACAAGTTAAAAAAGAATAAAAGGATGATAAGAGGAAGATGAGGGAAGAAGCTGCAAAGTCAAGTCCCATCATCCAAAATAATCAAAAGAAGTCTATTGATAGGCAGAGGATGATGAGCTTCTTGAAGCAGTATGGATTCTCCAGAAGGAGGCTTGCTCCAATGCCTCTATCCACTATGGATGAGCACATTAGAGTGATCAAGCAGAAGATCAAAAAGGCGGAGCTTGTTGACTTGCATTCTCCACCAAATCTAACTGCACCTGAAGTTGAGGTCAAGGTTGAACCCTAAGAGACAACACAACCGAGACCTAGTGCTGGATTACTGCCAACTTCATCTTCTGATCCACACTAGGGTCATGATCCCTCTCCTTCTAAACCTATGAGGGAAGAGGACCCAACTGAGAAAGACACATAAGAACAACCTGGTGCTGAAGGCGAGTCTTCTTAGTTAATGTCTGTAAAGAGAAAGAAAAGAATGGCCAAGAGAAGGGACACTAAGAAGAAGAAGAAATCCAAGGCATCCACCTCGACACCTTAGGACGAGTCAGAGCTGTTGGATCTTATATGCCCAAGACACATACAAGATTGATGTGGTTAGTACGTCATGATCCAAGTCAGGTCATACCCAATAACAAGCTAGGCAAACACCGATAAATATTTATTTGCTGATATGATCAAGCAAATAAATATTGACACCAATTTAGAAAATGGGTTTTCTAAAATTATTGCATTTGAGATAGAACAAACTATATGGATGTTTTGTTCATGAGATATCACTTATATTGTTATTTAAATTAGTTAAATAACAATAAGTAAAAGTGTGATTAGGTTATAAAATTAAAAGGGGTTTAATTTTATAAACTTGTAACTTCTAATTAAAAGTGAAAGTTTTAAAATGGTGGGAAACTATTTTCAAAATCTCGGCCGCCCTCTTTGGTGTCTTGGGATTCCTTGTCTTGTTTTAATACAAGACTTTAATCACTTGGAAGTAACACTCAACCACACTCTCTCTCTCTCATACATGCAAGAACTCTTTCTTCTCCAATTTTGCTCTCCTCACATTCACGGATCTAGAGCTTGATAAAGAAGGTTTTGGGTGTTAACTTCCTAACTAGTTTGGTGCTTTGCAAGAGCTTGTGGGTATAAAAGCTTGAGGTCTTCTCTTTTGAAGACTAGACATTCAAGAAACATCATCTTCCTCCTCTCATCCGTATCTAACTTCCTTGTTCAAGAAAGGTAGTATTCATGTACATCCTATGGTTGGTTTTGATAGCACTTCTTTTCACATATATATGATCCTTGTTCTTGGGTTTGTTTTCTTGAACATATAAATGTTAATTTTCAGAATATAAAACAAGTTTTAAACCCCTTATATTCGCTTCGTTTTGTTGTTTAAATGGTTAAACATCTTTGTTAAAACTTGTAAAAACCCAACAATGGCATCTAGAGCCGGTTATGTGGAAAACTTGCTTCAAAAGTCCTAGAAAAGTTAGTTTTGTTAGACTTTTTCAACCCATTAGGGGCTGTTTTGTTGTGGATGAAAGAATCCCTAATCTTTCAAAGTTTTTTCTTACATGCTTTAGAATAAACCTTGAAAGATTAACATCAAGAGGTTGATTGTTTTGTTTGGTCTAAACCCTAAAGTTTGGGTTTATGTTGGCCAAAACTTTAAGGGTTTAAAGGGAGTTCGTGGTTGTTCTTGGATGTTGTATTTGATACATATTTTGGTGCATAACATAGCCTTGACCTAATGTGTTTTGGACTTGGATGAATGTGATTGTCATGTTTGGTTTTATTCATTAAAGGGTTGTAATAATAATTTTGGTGTTTGTATCTTTTGGGTTGTAATTTATTTATTCATTGGTTATGTAATAAATAGATTAGGTGCATTTCTTTTATTAGTAAAATTGTATTAGGATATGATTTTGTAAAAGAAGATGCACAAGTTGGAGACTCAAGGGAAAATACAAAGGAAGAACTCAAAAGACATGGACACTTGAAGCATTTGGATGCGGATTCGAGTGGGAGTTCTTGGACACATTTTAATGTGTCATTATTAACCCTTAGGAAAGACCAAATGACAACACTTGTGATGGCAAACAAGTGTGGTCACCTTAGTGGCTATGGTTATGCACTTATGATTGAATGGTTGTGCTTGTTTGGTTGTTTTGTTTTATGTTGGATGTTTGATATATGGATATGCATAACAAACAAATTTATAAACATAACAAGCTGAAAATAATGGTTCTTAATCATTAAGTGGTTAATAAAAGGTTATTAAAAGGATTAATGATTTTAAATAAAAGGGGTTTTATTAAAAGAACCATAGGGTATCATGTATTTGAAAGCATGCAAATACAAGGTACATAGAGTTTTCTAAACTAGAATTATGAAAACTTAAAATGTCTTTTGAAAACAAGTTTATCACCATCCTTTTACACAACTTTTGAGTTACTTGAAAACTCTTAATGGGATAAAGGTCACCTAACCATTTTGAGGGAACTTGTGATTTGAGGTGGGAATGCCATATTTGTGGGATAAAGATCACCTAACTACTTATATTGGTAAACTCACATGTGTGTGTAAGTAGGATAACTTGATTTGCAAACCATGTTAAATGGATCACCTACAATGTGGTTTACAAAAGGTGTTGATGGGATTAACATGCCAACTATACATATGATGTTTAAGTCGATCCCATACCTCTAGAAGTTGCAAAGGGTTGCAATTGTCAAACGTTGACTACCTTGTCAATTTAAATAATGGGATAAAGGTCACCTAACCACTATTTAAATGTAACATTAGATTCTAGAATTTTATTTTGTGTATGACACATAAAAGGTATTTATAATTAAATATGATAATATCGTAAATACTAAAATTAAACCTTGTTAAATTTTGTAGATGGCCACCAACCACAATGAAAATAATGATATTCCATCCGCTCATACCCTATCACTAAGAACCATTCTCCAAAAGGAGCGTCTAAACCATAACAATTTCATTGATTGGTTTCGAAACTTGAGAATTGTTCTCAAGCAAGAGAAACGGTCATATATCTTAGACGATCCGATTCCCGATGAACCCAATGAGGAAGATGAAGAGGCCTACATGAATAGGGTGAAATACACTGAGGACTCGGTCCAAGTGTCTTGCCTCATGTTGGCAAGTATGACTCCGGATCTCCAAAAGGAGTACGAACATCACGGAGCATACGACATGATAACCCAGTTGAAGGAAACGTTCCAACAACAAGCAAGGGTAGAGCGCTTCGAAACGGTTCGAGCACTCCATGCATGTCGTATGGATGATACCCAATCGGTCTCGTCTTATGTACTTAAGATGAAGAGCCACATAGACCGCCTCGAAAGGCTGAATTGTCCCGTCTCAAAAGAGTTAGCTACAGATTTGATCCTCAACTCTTTGTCAAAAAGGTTTGATATTTTTGTTATGAATTATAACATGAACGGTTGGGACAAGAACATAACTGAGCTTCACTCTATGCTCAAAACAGCCGAGGCGGCCATAGGTAAAAGGATTTTACCGTTCTCACCATCAATGAAGGTGGGAACAAGAAGAGGCCTCACCCCGTATCCAAGACAAGTGTTGCCAAAGGTAAAGGGTACATTGGGAGAAAGGGAAAGGGAGTGGTAAAAGTGCCACCACCAAAACCAGCGGAGAAGAAGCAAAAGGTTGCTTCGGATGACCCATGCTTTAAGTGAGGGGAGATAGGACATTGGGCAAGAAATTGTCCTGTCCATCTCAAAGAGTTGAAAGCTAAGAGGGATGCCGGGCGGACCTCAGGTACAATTTTCATGATTCATATTGATCTAAATATAATATCCTCAAACACATGGGTATTGGATACCGGATGTGGGACTCACATTTGCAATTTGTTGCAGGGGTTCAAAAGAAGTAAAGACTTCAAGAAAGGGGATGTTAGCCTCTACATGGGCAATGGGGCAAAAGTTCAAGTTGAAGCCCGAGGGGACTACATCCTGAAGCTTCCAAATGGTTTGGAAGCCATTTTGAACAATGTTTTGTGTGCTCCTAGTTTGACTAGGAACATTATTTCAGTTGCCCAATTAAGACAATATGGTTATGTTTTGACGTTTATTGAAAATAAATTCATGTTTCTTTAAATAACATCTTTTATTTTAAAGCTACTCCTATTAATGGTATTTATGAATTGGTTCGTGAAAACACATTATATGATAGCTCGTTGTACCAAACCACCACCAAGAAGCTCAAATTAGATATGAGTGATACCTATCTTTGGCATTGCCATCTTGGTCATATAAACAAGAAGCGCATATAAACACTTCAAAAGAATGGTCTTTTAAAAGCAAGTGAATATGATTCATTTGATGTATGTGAATCTTGTTTACAAGGCAAAATGACTAAGGCACCTTTTAGTGGCAAAAGCGAAAGGGCAAAAGATTTATTAGGTATCATACATTTGGATGTATGTGGTCCTTTTAAGCCAATGACTAGGTATAATGAAAGATACTTCATTACCTTCACCGACGACTATAGTAGGTATGGGTATGTGTACTTGTTAAGACACAAAGATGAAGCTTTTGAAATGTTCAAAACCTTCCAAAATAAAGTAGAAAATCAACTCAACAAATCAATAAAAATTCTCCGCACCGATAGAGGAGGTGAATACCTGAGTGATGCTTTTAGAGATCATCTTATAAGTTGTGGGATTATCTCACAACTATCTCCACCTGGAACACCACAACACAATGGTGTGTCCGAAAGGAGAAATCGAACTCTATTAGATATGGTTCGATCTATGATGGCTGGAAGCTCATTGCCTCTATCATTTTGGGGTTTTGCTTTGCTTTCTGCGGCCCGTATTTTGAATATGGCCCCAACCAAGAAAGTGGAAAAGACACCTTTTGAAATATGGCATGGAAGGGTTCCATCTCTATCATATTTAAAGGTGTGGGGATGTGAGGCTTATGTAAAGACTCCCACCTCAAACAAGTTAGAAAGTCGTTCCACTAGTGTATTTTTATTGGATATCCTAGAGATTCTATGGGATATTATTTCTATGATCCATTGGAACAAAAAGAGTTTGTTGCCAAAAAGGGTGAGTTCTTGGAAGCCAAGTTCCTTATGGAAGGAGCTAGCAGTAGAACAGTGGTTGACACGTTTGGTTGACACTAGCACTCAACATGAGGATGTTGAGAATGATCAAATGGTTGATCAATACACACAAGACGTTCACAAATCTGGTAGAACTAGTAATCCACCTGAAAGATATGGATTTTTCATGGATGGGTGCTATGTGGTTGATTCCGATGAACCAATCACATACCATGATGCAGTGTCCAATTTGGATTGTGACAAATGGCTTGAAGCCATGAATGTTGAGATGCAATCCATGTATGACAACCAAGTGTGGGACTTGGTTGTACCACCTCTTAGCTCCAAGGTAGTTGGAAGTAAGTGGGTTTTCAAGAAGAAAACCGATATGCATGGAAACTTGGATACTTATAAAGCTAGACTTGTAGAAAAGGTTTCACTCAAACTCAAGGGGTTGATTATGATGAGACTTTTTCGCCTGTTGCAATGCTAAAGTCTATTAGGATATTATTTGCCATAGCTGCTCATTATGATTATGAGATTTGGCAAATGGATGTCAAAACCGCTTTTCTAAATGGATATCTTGAGGAAGATGTCTATATGGTTCAGCCTGAAGGTTTTGTCGACCCAAAACATCCTAACAAAGTATGCAAGTTAAAGAAATCAATCTATGGATTGAAGCAAGCATCAAGAAGTTAGAATCACCATTTTGATGAAGAGGTAATTAAATTTGGGTTCATCAAAAATGCTGATGAGGCTTGTGTGTATAAAAAGGCTAGTGGGAGCATCATCACTTTCCTAGTATTGTATGTCGATGACATCCTACTATTTGGAAATGACATTCCAACCTTGGAAGGTGTAAAAACCTTGCTTGGAAGCTGTTTTTCCATTAAGGATATTGGTGAAGCCGCCTACATTTTGGGAATAAAGATCTATAGGGATAGATCAAGGCGGTTGATAGGTTTAAATCAAAGTGCATACATTGATAAGATCTTGAAAAAGTTCAAGATGGAGAACTCTAAGAAAGGTACGGTACCTATTCAAAGAGGAACGATATTGAGTACGACTCAATGTCCAAGCTCAAAGGATGAGCAAGATAAAATGAAGGAAATCCCGTATGCATCTGCTATAGGATCCATCATGTATGCAATGATATGCACTAGGCCGGACGTGTCATGCGCTTTGAGCATGACAAGCCGATACCAGCGAAATCCTAGAACTAGTCATTGGATGGCTGTTAAAAACATACTTAAGTACCTAAGAAGGACTAAAGATATGTTCCTAATCTATGGATCTGGTAAGGAGGAACTCGTGGTAAAAGGTTACACGGATGCGAGTTTCCAAACTGATCGCGATGACTCACGATCACAATCGGGATACATTTTCATCCTAAATGGAGGAGCTGTCTCTTGGAAGAGCTCTAAACAACATGTGGTGGCATTATCAACTACAGAGTCAGAATACATCGCCGCTTCATTAGCAGTTCAAGAAGCTGCATGGTTGAAGAAATTCATTGCCGATCTAGGGGTTGTCCCTTCCATTCAGGACCCCCTAGAAATTCTTTGTGATAATGAGGGTGCGATTGCTCAAATCAAGGAACCCCGTGCACATCAAAAGACTAGGCACATTGAGCGAAGATTCAACTACATAAGGGATGAAGTTGAAAAGGGAAAGATATGTATTCACAAAGTTCACATGGATCTAAACATTGCGGATCCACTCACGAAGCTCCTTGAAAAGGCAAAGCATGAAGGTCATACTTGTGCCATGGGACTTCGATATTCTAGTGACTGGATTTGATCCTATAATTTTGTATTTGGATATTGGAACCTTTTATTATTTGAATGAATTATTTGGTTATAATGCTTCAACTAACGTTCCAATTTTGCATGTTTAATCCATGAGTAAATCATTTACTCTAAACATCCGTAGTCGTTCATACCTGTGGGAACAAGTATGAGGGTAAGACTATTATGAACTTGGATTGGTGGATATTCATATGGATGAATATATAGCAAAGGGTTGCTGCCAAAGTTCATAGATATTTGTGGGATACAAATATTGGACTGACCCGCATCTCAAATATTACTACATGGAATCTTATTGATTGATCATAAGTAAATTTGAGTAAAGGCTAATATCATTTGGCATCCTCTGACCTGAGATACATATTGGGTCTTGATATTCACCGGGTATTATACTTTGACTTAGTTCTTCGCTGTTCTGAAACACGACAGTACATAAGACTAAATTCAGGTATAGCACGAGGTGATTGTAAGAGACGTATGTAATCAAGATGGGATTTGTCCCTCTTATTCATTGAGAGTAAGATGTCTAAGGCCTGTTTAAGTTAAGTCAATGGAGAATGATCATTCTATGTCTCTAAGAGTTAACATGACATCTGTGACAAAAGGATAGATGATTGATTCACCTAAAACATTTTCGAGTAAGATACTTGAAGGGGATGATGTTATTGAATGGCTCTTAGTCATACGTATTAAGGGTAGTGAACCGTTGTTAGGCGGTATTTACTGCTTGCATCAATCTTCTATGAATCTTGTGCAAGTGGGAGATTGTTGGATCTTATATGCCCAAGACACATACAAGATTGATGTGGTTAGTACGTCATGATCCAAGTCGGGTCATACCCAATAACAAGCTAGGCAAACACCGATAAATATTTATTTGCTGATATGATCAAGCAAATAAATATTGACACCAATTTAGAAAATGGGTTTTCTAAAATTATTGCATTTGAGATAAAACAAACTATATGGATGTTTTGTTCATGAGATATCACTTATATTGTTATTTAAATTAGTTAAATAACAATAAGTAAAAGTGTGATTAGGTTATAAAATTAAAAGGGGTTTAATTTTATAAACTTGTAACTTCTAATTAAAAGTGAAAGTTTTAAAATGGTGGGAAACTATTTTCAAAATCTCGGCCGCCCTCTTTGGTGTCTTGGGATTCCTTGTCTTGTTTTAATACAAGACTTTAATCACTTGGAAGTAACACTCAACCACACTCTCTCTCTCTCTCATACATGCAAGAACTCTTTCTTCTCTAATTTTGCTCTCCTCAAATTCACGGATCTAGAGCTTGATAAAGAAGGTTTTGGGTGTTAACTTCCTAACTAGTTTGGTGCTTTGCAAGAGCTTGTGGGTATACAAGCTTGAGGTCTTCTCTTTTGAAGACTAGACATTCAAGAAACATCATCTTCCTCCTCTCATCCGTATCTAACTTCCTTGTTCAAGAAAGGTAGTATTCATGTACATCCTATGGCTGGTTTTGATAGCACTTCTTTTCACATATATATGATCCTTGTTCTTGGGTTTGTTTTCTTGAACATATAAATGTTAATTTTCAGAATATAAAACAAGTTTTAAACCCCTTATATCCGCCGCGTTTTGTTGTTTAAATGGTTAAACATCTTTGTTAAAACTTGTAAAAACCCAACAAGAGCATCCTGAGGTAGCTCAAGAAGAGGCTGCTCAACTAAGTCCAACACAAGTAAAGCCTCTTGCAGCTGGAAGACCCATCATGTCCTGGACTTTTGCTGCAAATCCAGACAGTTGGTATGTCATCCAAGATCAAGTAGGTCAAGATGTCTATTTTTGGCAAGACATACTTGATCTTCCTCTGCACGATCTTCATGACAAAAGGAGGTACTATGAGAGTCTGAAGGATCCTGACCAATTGATGAAGAAAGGAATGGTCTTGATTATAATGAGGATTGTCATCACCTGAGTAATCTTCTCTGTTTTGGTAGCATTAGCTAGGGTGAGTTTGTAAGGTTATATTTGAAAGGCTGATGCAACTAAAGCAACCAAGGAGCTTCCTGCATGCATGCATGCAAGTGCAGAGTAGAAGTTACTTCGGAAGTTTTACACATTTTAGAGAAAATATTCTAAGTTTAAAATCATCCGAAGCCAAAGACCAAATCTTTCAAAGCAAAAGATAAAGTCTTACGAAGCGTCAAAGACAAAGTCTTTCGAAGCCAAACGACTGAAGACCGATTTCTTCCAAAGACAAAGAAGACATGCTTTCTCTGATCAACTTTTGCATAAAGCTGACCAACTTTCAACTGCCACTCTAAAGACTCAACAACTTGTATATGTTGGTGAAAAAGATCGATGCTTTTGTAAACTGTACATTATGGTCTGGAGTTTGTAACATTCTACTTTGCACATTTTATCCTTTTTGTAATATATTAGGATGTGAGCTTGGCATGGCATACTCACAAATCAAAAGGCAATCTGCCTTTTGACTATACATTGATCCTGTTGTCTAGATTAGTGTTTCCAGCTGGCTTTCAAAGTATAGCCGACTGTAGGATGTAGTATAAAGTATCTCAGGTTCTTGTATTTATCTTTATGCTTTGCAACACTTGTAAAAGAACTTGAGAGCAATATACAACATTCTTTAAAACCATACTTATCTTGTTCTTGTTCTTTGTTATGTCTCATTACTTACTTGTGTTCTTAGTATCACTCACTCAAACCCGATTCCTTATATGATCTATTAAGTGTTATAACAGTCACCGCATTATGAGACTGATTGTATTGACCATCTATGTTATAGTACCTATACATGTTTACTTTAGTAATGCATTCAGGTGTACGAAGATGTTCTAATACCTTGGCTTCATCATGGTTAGCCATCAGTGCTTGATTTGGAGAAACATATTCCACTTGAAAGCCCTAGTCAAAGCCTCCCTCTTTAACAACAACATCGACTTGTTAGTTTGGTTGGCTTGGTTTCTTAGATCTGGGAGCTCACCAGTTTAGCTTGGTCTGGATTGTGCTTGGACACCATTTGTCCTTGGTGCCTTGCACTCACAAGCAAAGTTTCCCCTCTGGTTACAGTTGTAACACTTCACTTTGCTTTAATCTAATCCAAACTTTCCACTGGTTACATTGCTGGAAAACTTTCTTCTGGTTCTCTTGTAGAACTTCTTGGCTTTATGAGTAAGAAGACCTATTTGCTCGACTATCTCCATATACTCCAAGTCATATGGATGGATACAATCCAAGTCTTCAAGAGTAAAGAGAAAGTTGCCACAACTTTCAACAAAAGACCCAAAGGCTTAAGATGAACTTGTCTCTTGGAACGGGCTTCCTTGAGTGTAGCTCTCCCTTAGTGTCCCAAGGAAGGTGATGAAAAGGACCTTTTATGAGTTATCTGGGTAGAAGATAGGATGATGCTATTGTTATTTGCTATCCCTTTCAACCACATGGAGTGCAGAACTCTGTTGATTACTGGAAGAGCTGCTGGATGGATTCTGCATGTTCATCTCTATCTGGTAACTGCTCAGGAGACTATATAGCTCTGTAAGAGTAAGGGTGGAGAGGTTTTATAGTTCTCTTAATGGCCACACTGTCATGCGTCCATTATTTGGGAAGAGAGAACATGAACTTCCTCACAATGTCCCTATTCTCAAGTTTAACTCTAACATCCATTAGAGTATCTATAATCTCAACATTCCTAAAGTATTGTTGAGTCATAGTTTCACCTATTTTATAGGTGAAATTCTCAAACTGGTACTTCATAAGATCCTCCTTGTTTTCTTTGGCTTCCTCAGACCTTTCTTACATAAGCTTCAGTGCATCCCAGAGTTGCTTTGTAGTTTTGTACTTCTTGAAGCCTCTATAGATAGAGTTGGGAAAAGCAGCTTATAGAGTGATCATGGCCTTCTGATCTATATCAATCTTCTTCCAATCTTCCTTAGATTAGTAGTGGTGCTGTAGTTATTGCCTGAAAAGACCGTTTCATCATCACAAACCGTCAGATTTACAGGTACGATGGTAAAAGTTTAAAAGTAATACTATTATATCTTATCCTCGAATTTTAAATATGTACTTCTCCCACCACTACCATCTTCTACACTCATCCAAGAGTAAAAACCTTCAAAACACTTATATTTCCAAAGCCCTACACTTTATGAAATTCCTTCGAAAGGGTGAGGCACAACTACCATCTATGTACTAGAGTTGGTAGCGTCAGTACTTTGTTGTCCCCAAAGGGTGAGGCACAACAGCCGTCAGCACAATCAATCTTGTTCTGAGTAAAAGTTGATCGACAGGTAATGGAGTTCAATGTTGATCAGTAGTTGATCTGCATATGCTGATCAACAGATATTTAGCCTATGGAGTTTAGTAGTTGCTTTGGCATATGTTGATCAGCAGGTATTCAACATATTCACTTAGGCAATGAATTCAGCACTTGCCCAAATTCGGCAGTTGGTAGCCAATGCTGAAATCCAGAGTTTTTGGTAGTTTCATCTTTCATCATTCTATAGAGATCTTCCCACAGAAGGTTGATAATGAACTTACAGAGTTACATGCTAGTAGAGCTCAAGAATCTTGTGTTAAGAAGAACATCATTGCATTAATTAAAAGTGCAAAAGATTTTAGAGCTACTAGAAAAAGGATCAACCCTATTGGTGAAACTAGCAGAACAAAACCAATGGCTCTGGGAGTTCCTATTGTTCTTCTAGATGTCTAATCCATGTCTGATTCTGTCAGTAACATCAGTGATGATCACGGTATCAGCTGATTCTTCAAATTGACTTTGGGTAGGGGATTCAACTATTTTAGAAGCTTGTTGAACTTGAGGCAAATCATTCTCAGTGATATAATTAGGTGGAGAAGTAGTTGGAGATTATTATGGTTGGTGGCTGGGTTTGGTAGATGAAGTGGTTTTGGTAGTTTCAGATTATGATTTTTTCTTTCTTTATTCTAAAGCTTGCCTTGACATTTTAAGATGAGAATTGAAAATTCTCATTAGTACCTTCTCTACTTCCCTTGCCTCTGAATCATTGTAGGATTCCTTAGTCTTAGCCTGGTCCAGTCAGCTATCTCAATCCGGTTGAAGCACACTAGTTGATTTCTTGAGTAAGCCATTTCTCCAGCTACAGATCTGGTTACAAAGTACGCATTCTTTTTTTTGATCGTATTCCCACTCCACTATCATATCGTGTACCGATAGTGGAGTTACATGAAGTTCCTCACCAGCATCAACTTTGACTAAGGTTAGTACTTTGTGTAGCAGTACTTTGGATTCATTATTATTGCAACGAAAAATGATAAAGTACTCAGCTATTTGCTCTAGAGTGCCAAGGGGCAAATCAAGTACCTCATTTTCATGATCGTTGTACATGATTTCTCCATTTGCCCTCTTGACAACAAATTTCTTCATTTTAGCAAAATACCCAGAAGCCACTACTTTGTTCCTTTAAGTATCTTCTCCTCTACTTCTAGATTAACAATCCTTACTTTAATAACCTTCTTTGGTGCTCTTGTCTTGTTTACAAGGATTGTTGAAATGGATTGTTTATCATCGGAAGGTGTTGATGTAGAGTCAGGAGATGCTGGAGCCTTAGTCGGTAGATGGGAAGACCTTTGAGTAGCTTTCTTTGTTCTGGGATGTTGTCTTTCCTATTGCTCCCTAGCTTGTTCAAATTTTGGGAGCTCTCCAACAGCAATCTTCTTTTTTATTCCTTTGATGTTTAGATCAAGAGTTGACATACTTATTGGTCCTACTTGTCTGTAAGAGAAACCATAGTATTTGAGAAATTGTTTCATCTGTTGCTTGTCCTTGAACTCTTGCTAAACTTTTTCCACATTCCACTTCTCTGATTCAGCCTTCTTTATTCTGGCTGACTAAGCTGCTTTCCCTATCTCAGCATGAGTTGTAGCTATTAGTTTTGATTTGATCTCAGTAGTGCTCCACTCTATGGTCTTATTAAAGTTTTAACCTTTCAACTGAAGTTAAACTGCTAAGAGATACTTTTCTTCATCTTTCTTTCCTTTCTTTATGGAAGAGATCACAGGTTTGGATTTGGCAAATGCAACTGTTGAAGCCTGCTGAGTTTCTATTCTCTGGGTACTTTCAGCAGATGCCCTTGATGGCTTAGATAGGACCTTCCTGATAGCTTTAACTTTTGGTTTAGGTGGAGATTTTGATGATGTTCTACTTGGTTCACCACCACGGTTGAATTCTCTTGTTGTAGTTCTAATAGCTCTTGAATCATTTGCCCCTTTGATTAATGCAATGATGTTCTTCCTCACCGAGGATTCTTGAGATCTCCCTACCTTTAGAACTATGACATCTTCTTCAGTATTTCATGGGAACAACTCCCCCTTCTTTATCATCAGAATTCTAGCCTTTGATTTCTGTGATTCAACTTTAATTTTTTTTAGCAGTCATAGGTTTATTACCTTTGTCAGAGGTAGAGACTTCAGCATGTCTAACTACTGAAGGTCTGAGAGTTACGTCTGATGCCTCACCAAGTCACCAACTGACTTGGGATAATTGATAGTTGTCTGATTTCTCTCGGCATCATGACTGACTTCTGGGCCCTCAGTTTCCATATTCACCTTAGAGTTAACTAGGTTTCAGTTTCAACATCCGGTTGACCAAATATCACCTAAGCTAGTTTTCTGAGTTTAGATTCAGATGTGTCCTTATGTTGTTTATGAAGTTATGATGGTCCAGCTTCAAGAGTTACCGCATGTCTTTCCATGACGTCATCCATGGTCTGGGTGCCTCTTGTGTAAAACACCATTTTGTCATAGGATTTGTTAGACCCTGAAAGGATCATACTTGCCAATTCAAGAGGTGGTTGTAGTTTGCTCTGGTTGGAAATCAACAAGACAGAAGACAAAGACAAGAAAAAGACAAGTGTTGAAGTCTCCGCATTAGTCAATGTGGACCATTGAACAAATGCTGATAAGTATTTGTTCATCCGAATTAACTAATGCGGATGAAGAAAGAAGAAATGCTGACAAGTGTTTGTTTATCCACATTGACTAATACGGATGAACAAAAGAAATGCTGCCAAGACTTGTTCATCCGTAACAACAAATGTGGATGAACTATGTTAATGTTGAAGACAATCAACAACAAATGTTGATGAAGACTTGTTCATCCGCATTAGTTAATGCGGATGAACACTTACAAATGCTTATGTTATTTTTGTACTTAGACTAGATTCTGATGTATAATAATCAGGGTAGTTTAGTCATTTTGTACATGCAATGGATATGCCTATAAATAGAATAGTATACCCTAACTTTGTAAGTTTCTTCTATCAGTCATAATATTATACATTTTCAGCAGTAACCTTGTTGTCTTTGTGAACTGTTCATCAAAGCATTTACTTCAGTAGTTAATGTTCTGTAATATAGTAATTTTGCAACTATATTACTGACTCAATCATCATATTAGATCCTATGTTGAGTCACATCAACTGAGATTTTCATTCTTACAAAAACCCTGTCAATTGGTATCAGAGCCTCGGCTCTTGAATTCATCTCAAAATCATTGCAAACTTTGAATGAACATCGATTGATTTGGTGATTGAGTTGTTTATTAGCAGATCTTGAATGCTGATAAATATACGTACTGAAAAACAACAAGAAATTTCATCTTAATAGATCTATGTTGTTGAGTTCTCACAAACTAACAGTGAAACCAGTGAACTCATCTAGATCGACACTTGATAAGAACTGTTGAACAAAGAAGACAAGGACTATACACTGCTCGAACTTCACAAAGACATAAAATCAACTAAAAAGTACTCAAAACCAAGTAACAAAAATCCGTAAATTAATAATGGATTCACATAATCTCTCTGAACTTAGGCATGCTTCTAAACCTCCAATGCTTAAAGACAAATCTGAGTTTAAGCAGTGGAAAATCAGGTTTAGAAATTACATTACAGGTGTAGATCCGGACTATTGGATCTTAATTTGCAAAGGGCCTTACATTCCACTATCACTAAATGCTGATCAAGCTGCACAATACAGAACTTCAAGAATTCCCATTGAGGATCCAAGTTTATATCTTGAAGATGAAGAGTACATGAAAATCAAGATTGATCTTAAAGCGTACTCCATTCTAACACAAGCTTTGAAAATGGATGTACTCAAAAGGCTAGAAAAATATCGAACAACCAAAGGGGTTTGGGATGCTCTTCAAATTATGTGTGAAGGTAGCAGTGAGATTACTGAAATTAACAAAGATAAACTGATTAATCAATATGAGACATTTTACCATACAAAAGGAGAATCTATTTCAAGGCAATTACATAGATTTATCCAATTGGTAAATGATCTTGAGATTATGGGAGTCACCTACAAGGAAAAGGAGATGAACAAGAAGATGCTGCATAGCTTACTAGAAAATTGGAAGCAAAATGTCACCATGTTGAAGAACACTCTTGACTTGGAGAGTACAAGCCTAGTCATAATGATTGCAAAAATTGAAGCACTAAAGCTGGATGAACGAAGCAAAAATTTTAGTGGACCCCAAGTCATAGAAGCATACAAGTTTCCTTCTGAAACACACTCTGTTGAGAATGCTTTTGTGACTGAAGAAGAAGATTTTCTATCATCAAGAGAACAATCAAAGTCAACTGGTCTTTTTGCTGCCCCCAACAACACAAAACATCAACCTCTGCTCAATCAATTGCAACACCCACAAGTTAGATCTGAAGAGCAAAAGGCAACGTATAATGCCTTTATTACTAGTTTTGAAGCTTACCTTGGGGGGAGACTCATGTCAGCACACTTAATTCAGGAGGATTTAGAAGAAATGGATCCTGATGATGTTGAAGAGATGGATTTGCAATGGCAGATGGCCATGATTGCTATGAGAGCAAAGAAATTCTTAAGAAAAGGAAATAAACCGAGTCTTAGTGAAAAAACTAAACTTGGATATGACAAATCCAAGGTTAAGTGCTTTAACTATGAAATGACTGGTCACTTCTCCAGGGAATGCAATGCTCCCAGAAGAAGCAATACTAACTATCAAAGACCTGCTCATGGTCAGAATTCATCTCAATCCACTTCAAGCTTTCAGTCAGGCAATCATCATCAAAACTAGTTTCAGTCAAGCAATCATCATCAAAATCAAAACCAGCATCAAATTCAGCAACAGTCAATTCATCAAAGACAACCTCAATTGGCTCATCAAGCTCAGGGGAATAGCCAAACAACTTCTAATGCTCTTGTCATCAGACAAGATGGAGTATGTGATTGGAGCTTATATGCTGAGAAAGTTCAACCTCAATTTCAAAATCTTGCTCTTATGGCTCATATCAATGATGGCCCCACTCCAATGCCATCTAAGGTAAAATCTAATCTATGTTCAGATAAATGTGTTCTTGAAGTTCAGGGATATAGAGAACACGATCACAAATTGGCTAATAAAATAAAAGAAGAAAAAGTGAAATCTGAAATGCTAAAACAAGAAATGAGAATTTTTGAAGTCAAAATCAAGTCTCTTTTATCTGACATGGAAACACTTCATGGTGAGAAGATTACACTTGCAGCTAAGAATGAGAGGTTAACTGAACTGTTAACCAAATCAAAAGCTGAGCAATCAGCCACTGAAGTGAAACTTGAAAAGTTTCAACTCTCATCTGCCAAGCTATAAGAGTTACTTGAATCTTAAATGGGAGCAAATGATATGACTGGGATAGGTTACAAAACTTGTCCTCCTCCATATAATGACAACTACACAGTTATGCCAGAGTCACTCACCAAATCTGAGTCAATTGAACCTAAAGTCATTGAAACCAAAACAATTGTTTCATAAACAACTAATCCTCATAATACACCAAGTATTTACATTGAAACAAATGAGGATAAAATTAAACTGGGTCACCCAAATCAAGATTAAAGAGTGCTCCGACAAACCTATAGTTGTCCAAAAACCAAAGATCCTAGTCAAAGCGATCATTCCCTTTGTGAAATTTGTTCCTGAAAAAAATCAAGATGAACAACACTGCTGAATGTTCAGTTAAACCCTCTACTGAAATCAGATCTGATTATGAGATCAAATCTCCTAAAAATTCAAAAAAATCAAAAAAGGTTTCATTGAAATCCAAAGAGAAAAGTAAGACTTCATCAGTGTCCAATGGAAAATCCACTGTGAACCAAAAATCAAATGTAAAAACTGTTTCATCATTTGCTAAAAATAAACAAGGAGTCGATTTTGACATTTGTTACAAAGAACATGTGGAACAATTTGAAAGGGAATTGAACAAGAACAAAAAGAAGCAAAATCAATCCACAAAAACCAAGCAAGTCAGATTTGTGAAACAATCTACTGCCACCACAAAGATTGATGTGGCTTCTTCTTCAAAGTCAAAAGAAAAGCAAATTTATTGTGATGTTCGTGACATGTGTAATCACAACACGGATGAGTGTTACTTTAATCAATATTGCTCTATCTGTGACATGAACAATCACTCAACCAAAAATTGTTATTTTAACAAGTATTGTTCTTTATGTGATATGACTAATCACAATACGTCTGATTTTTTTTATAAACAAAAGGGCTTGAGAATTCCTCAAAACAAGCCCATTTCATCAATTTCATCTGACAAGGTCAACATCAGAAGTTCAACAGAACTTAAACATCAACAAGTGTCAACTTCTGACAAGGATTTCTATGATCAATGGCAGCCTAAAAACATCAAAAGGAACATTGATACTATTAGAAAAAAATCACTGAATTCTTCTTCAAAAGAAAATAATACAGTGATTTCAAAGAAATAGAAACGTATCCAATTTTTACATATAAACCGAGGTCAAAGAATTGTATAATCTTCTGACAGTTCAGCTGAAATTGAGGAAATCAAACCAAAAAGAAATCAACAAAAATTGATGAAAGCTTCGTCCTTCAAAACACAACCAAGAGGAAAATATCAAGAAGTCACAGTGATGGATAGAAACGGACAACCCAAGACCATCATGACTTGGGTTCCATCATCTAACTAGTTCTTTCATGCTTGTAGGGTCTTCCATACAGGTCTAATAGCTTATGGTATGTGGACAGTGGATGCTCCTATCACATGACTGGAGATAGTTATCTCCTTCATGATTTCAAGCATATTCAAGGAACTACTATGGCATTTGGTGGAGATTCACAAGGTGGTAGAATTATAGGGGAAGGATCTGTGACAAATGGACTGCTGAGCTTTGACAAAGTCAACTACTGCAAGCAACTGAACTTTAATCTGCTTAGCGTGTCGCAGATCTGTGATAAGATATATTCCACTCTCTTCACTGACACTCATTGCTACATTCTGAAACTAGGATTTCAAATTCCTGAATAATGGGTTGTCTTGAAAACTCTGAGGAAGAATAATACATATGTCTTGAACCTTAATTCTGCATACCCCTCAGAAGAGACATGTCTATTGTCTAAAGCGTCTTTTGATGAGTCACAACTTTGGCATAGACGTTTAGGACACACAAACTTTAAAACCATGAACAGATTGGTCAAAGGAAATCATGTAATTGGATTAACTCAAAAAATAATTTCATTTTGTTGGTCACTGTACTGCATGTCTTAAAGGAAAACAACATAAGTCCTCTCATAAGCCAAAGGTCGTGAACACAAACAATTCTCCATTGAAATTACTTCACATGAATCTCTTTGCTCCAACTCATGTCATGAGTAGTGGAAAGAAGAATTATTGTTTGGTGATCATAGATGACTTTACACGATTTACATGGGTTTTCTTTTTACTTCATCAAAACGAGGCGTCCCAAATCATAAAAGATTTTATCATAAAAATAGAAAATCAACTTGATCTAAAGGTAAAATCAATCAGAAGTGACAATGGGACAGAATTCAAGAATGAAGATCTAAGTTCATTTTTCACACAAAAAGGCATTGTTCATCAATTCAGTGCAGCTAGGACTCCTTAACAAAATGGAGTAGCTGAAAGAAGAAATAGAACACTGATTGAAGCTGCACGAACATTGCTAGCCGATGCAAAACTGCCAATTTCTTTTTGGGCAGAAGCTGTAAACACATCATGCTTTGTGCAAAATAGAACTTTGATTATTAAAGAAAGCAATATAACACCATATGAACTTCTTTTTCACAGAAACCATTTATTGGATTTTTGAAGTCATTTGGTTGTCCGGTCTCAATATTGAACACCCGAGACCATTTAGGAAAGTTTGCTCCTAAGTCTAGCGAGGGATTCTTTGTTGGGTATTCCTCCGTCTCAAAGGCTTTTAGAGTGTTTAATCCTAGATTAAACATCATTAATGAATCAACCAATATTCAATTCAATGAGCATTCTTTTCCCAAATCAACAAATGGTCCTGATTGGTTGTTTGATATTGACTCATTTACTAGATCTTTTGATCAGTTTCACTTGTCTTATACAGGATCATCTGGAATAGTGGAAAGAAGAAATGACTTTCCTATGATTCCTCCTTCTTCTACTAATCCATTTAATGAAGAAGTCCCACTTCAAGCAGATACAGTCAGACAAGTCACACAACATCAGAGTGCTTCAACTGAGGCTGGTCTTAGCTCAATTCCCACTCCTTCAGCTGAACCTTGAACTAAAGTGAGAAACCCAGAATCAGCTTCTATACCAGTTGAAACCGAAGGAAATGCAAATGATGAAAGTATCCAAAGTGCTGCTGAAGGTGAAGATGTTGAAGCATTTGATTACTTTCATCATTCTCCTACATCTCAACCTGAACATGCCTCTCACCAAGATGATCTGAATATCTCTAATCTTGATGTGACCATTGCTAGTGATTTGATTCCAATTACCAGAACACACAAGAACCATCCAGTGTCTAACATCATTGGTGATTTTGATGAGCGAGTGACTAGAAGCAAGTTAAGTAACTCAAAGATCTGTTTGTTTTCTTGCTTTTTATGTCAAGCTGTGCCTAAGAATATTAAAGAGGCACTTCAAGACAATAGCTGGATTGAGGTAATGCAGGAAGAATTGCTACAGTTCAAGAAACAAGAGGTATGGCAACTGTACAGAAACAAGACCGATGACAGGGGGATTGCCATTAGAAACAAGGCAAGATTGGTTGCACAGGGCTACACTCAAGAAGAAGGAATCGACTATGACGAAGTGTTTGCACCTGTTGTGAGATTTGAAGCTATACGACTCTTTCTTGCTTACTCTGCATCCATGAAATTCACTGTGTATCAAATGGATGTAAAGTGTGCTTTTTTGTGTAGAAAAATCTTAGAAGAAGTCTATGCAAGTCAACCACCAGGCTTTGAGGATCCTGATTTGCCTCACAAAGTATACAAGCTTGACAAAGCTTTGTATGGCTTACATCAAGCCCCTCGAAAATGGTATGAGACTCTGTCAACTTTTCTTCTTGATCATGGTTATGAAACAGGAAAGATTGATCAGACTTTATTCAAGAAGAAGAAAGTACATGAGCTGCTACTTGTCTAGATTTATGTGGATGATATCATTTTTGGCTCAACAAACAAACAACTTTGTAAAGACTTTGAGAACTTCATGCATTCTAAGTTTCAAATGAGTGCTATAGGAGAGCTCACTTTCTTCTTAGGATTTCAAGTACAATAGACAGCAGATGGAATATTCATTAATCAATCAAAATATGTGGAATCAATGTTGAAGAAATTTAATTTTGCAGACTGTCAGTCTATCAGAACTCCTGTAGATACCAAAGTGAAGATTGGTCCAGCCTCAGAAGGAAAATCAGTGGATAAGGCTCTCTATCAATCAATGATAGGGTCATTTATGTATCTTACAGCTAGTAGACCTGACATTATGTTTGGTGTATGTGTTTGTGCCAGATATCAGGCAGATCCCAAGGAATCACATGTGAATGCTGTCATGAGGATATTCAGATATCTTTAAGGCAAACCTGCTCTTGGATTATGGTACCCTTGTTGGGTTCAACAATTGATAAACTGAAGCTTTTCAAAACACAATCAAAGCCAACTGAAGATCTCATTGTACAAGTTCAGAGACCAAGTTGATAAACAGAACAAAACAAACACAAGACAAAGTCAACATCAAGACTATAAGAAAAGTCAAAATTAGGTCATGATGTAAAAACATTATAAATAGAACCACTAGTGCTACTTTGTGAGGGTGGTTATTGCAAAGTGTGTGAGTCGCTGGTAGTTCTTAAGTGTGTGTTTTTCATGGTGTAAATCACCACCCAAGGAGAATTTCTCTCCTTTGGGTGGGTTTGATGTCATCCATCTTTGTATATGTTTCTTCATTGTTATTTGTTATTCAATATCAATGAAATCATAACATTATACATTACACACACATCCCTGTTCTTCGATTCACACACATCCACCCATCTTTAATCTTGAATTCTCAGATCTGAAAAATACATGAATCCTAAGATCCAAGCTCAACGAATCTAAAATATTGATTCAGCAACCCTAAGGAAGGAGATTTCAATCTCTATGCATACACAGACAGTGACTACGGGGATGCAACTTCAATAGGAAGTCCACTTTTGGAGGTTGTCAATTTCTTGGTCCCTGACTGGTCTCCTGGCAGTGCAAGAAATAGACAAATGTATTTGTTTCCATAGCAGAAGCTGAATACATTGCAGCATCAGCTTGTTGCTCTCAAGTTCTCTAGATTCAAAACCAGATGCTTGATTATGGTTATAATTTCTTGCACACACCAATTTACATTGACAACACAGCAACAATCTTCATAACAAATAATCCAGTTCAGCACTGGAAAACCAAACATATTGAAATCAGATATCATTTTTTGAGAGACTGTGCTGAAAAAGGGTTAATCAAGCTGATGCAGGTTAACTTGGACAATCAGCTAGATGACTTGTTTACTAAAGCATATGACCCTAGTCGGTTTGAATTCTTAGTCCAATCAATTGGCATGATTAACCTTGAGTAAAAAAAATATTCACAAAAGCATTAAAAAAATATATACAAAAAGAATTCAAATTTGTTGTACATGCATTGTATTATTATTGGGAAATGATATAATTATAGTCGTTACACCATTCACTGTGCTTATTTCAAAATCTTGAAAGACTGACATGACTTATCTGATATACGGGTAGGCTCATCTTGGAAAATAAAATACATGCTGTGATAAACTAAAGTTCATATTCAACTATGAAACTATCATCTCAGGGTGATGGTAAGTAATTAGCTTATCCAAGTGTGTGTGTGTGTAGTAACCTAAACACACCAGGTAGTGATACTTTATGAATCTCATTCACCCACATCAGTTTCTCCTCTGTTTTTCTGAGCAAAGATCTGAAGAAACAGGCACATAGTGCTGATGTCAAGATCCAAAAAGATTCCTAATGTGGAACACATCCAACCTTGATGAATCAATAAAGAATACATTCCTAGAGAATGAACAAAAAGAATCCTAAAGCGCGATCACCTTCCAAACTGAAGTGAAAAAGAATCCTAATGTGGATCAAATAAACATAAGGATCAAAACAAAAGAATCCCAATGAGGATCCCCCTTCCTCAAATCAAAATAAGATTTCATAATTTAAACGATCTGGTCATGTAAGTTGTGAAAAAGTTCTACCATACATTTCATGAGGGTAGTTGAGTGTGAGGTACATGTTGAATATTTAATCCATTCAAAACATGATAAAGATCGCATGCATTAAAATATTAACCAAGCTTGAGTTTAAGAGGACAAACATATCTACAATCAATAGGATCATGACTATTTGCACTTGTGAAAGGTTAGATTGATATGATCTCAAATAAGGTACACATCCTCTTCATGTGCAGATAAGAAAAACAAAAATATTAAAGAAATATTTTGAAAACTCATTAAAGTTTCTATCCAATTTGGATATAATCTTTAGGGGGGGTAATTTTAAAAATGAAAAGAAAATATTCACAAAAACATAAAACATAAATTTTTGAAAACAACTGACTGTGTTGGTGTGAAAGTTATACCATAAGTATCTTAGTGTATGCAGATATTTGGTAGAACAAAGTCCAAGATCAGTCAAAACTGGGAAACTTGTATCACATAGGGTATACAAGTTAATCCAAGCAAGAATTGACAATACAAGCAATAGCTAAAACTTCATAAAAACAAAACAGCAGACTCATCTTCATAAAAATCAAGAACATCAGTGTGCAAAAATAGTCAGAATCATCCTCTGCAGAAAACATTAATTTTTGACAAGTTCAAAATTAATGCGGGTAAGAGTATTGTTTAATGCGGGTGAAGGTAACCCAGACACATAACCAATGCGGGTAACTGTTTTTTGTTCAAGTGTAACTAATGCGGACAACTTTTTGTTCTTCCGCATTTCCTACAGTAAATGCGGAAAATCTAACTTGTTCTTCCGCATTTGCTATAGTAATGCAGTTAAGTTGAAGCTGTTCATCCACATTAGTTATTGTAAATGCGGTTAAGTTATTTTCTTGCTCCGCACTTGCTGCAGTCAATGCGGAAAAGTTAACTTGTTCTTCCGCATTAGTTTTAGTAAATGCGCTCATGACAAAATGATCATGCCCATTTGCTACAGTAAATGCGCCCAAAGAAATTCTTCATACGCATTTGCTACAGTAGTGAAATTTCTCTGCGCATTTGTTTACACTTGTAAATTTTGGGTAAGTTTTCAAATGTACTATTTAAACACATTTAATGTGAGTCATTTATTACTTTTCAAATTTGAGTGAACTTTCATAGTGCGACGACGGTTCATCTACTGTTCTTCACCATCATTCAAACATTCACTAATCAAGGGTTTACTGTGATTCAATCAACTTCATATCAGTTCATTCTGATTCATCATCGTAGTGTTATTAAACAAAAAGGTGATTCTCAATGGATTCAAAAACCTCAACTATCGAACCTGCATGAGCATAGAACCCTAGGTGTGAGATAATTCCTAAATGCAACCAAGAATAATGGATTTAAATGACATTCTCAAGTTAATTGAAACGGATGTTTATGTGAATAACAAAGAACAACTGATTTTCAAACCCTAATTTGAACTAGAATGAACAGGGGAACCGAAACTTGGGACTGTGTAAATCAAATCCAATGTTCTAGTTGAAAAGAATGTTTGAAACAGCAAAATGATCAAAAATTAAGCATAAAACTTAACTTCAATGAGTCTCCATCACCTAAGTCAAGATTAGGTAAAAAAATATAATAAAACAGCAATATTTGAAATTTCAATTTTGACTTGAAAAAGTCAAAATATGAAAAGTCAAACTTGATCAAGTGCACATGATATAATGAATGTTAAAACATTACTAACTCATTTGTATCTATTGCAGAATCCATGGCTAATCTGACATGGAGTAAGCTCCACAATGTCAGTGGATTTCTTGATCTAACTATGCCTAAACCTGAAGGATTAAGAGATATGATCAGATTTATCTCTACTACCAGAGTAACACATGCTATTACAGTTAGACCCATCATTTATGAGAACTACATTAGATCTTTCTGGGGAACAGTTGAAGTAGCAGAGATTGATGGAGAGAAGACTATTTCAGGAAGAATCACTAATAATCACACTCTAGTAATCACTGAACAAATTATGAGACAGTGTCTCAATTTGAAGATGATGAGAACTCTCCACTAGAGCTTGAAGAAGATGAGATTATGACTTCTTTGCTAATATTGGGTATGAAGGTGGTTTTGAAGGGAAGCAAAATTCTCAAAGGGTTGGTTGATCTCCAATAGAGGTTTCTCATTCACTTATACCAACATTGCCTATCCAAGAGAAAGACAGGTTGGAATGACATATCACCATATCATCAGCCATCTGTTCCTTGTGCACAGACAGACCTTTCAACATGTCTGCCTATGTTTTCAATGGTCTGATATCAAACATTCAAGAAAGGAGAAGGCACATGTTTTTTATGTACCCTCGGTTTATCCAATGTTTCATCAATGAAGCATTTCACAATCTTGTACGAGAAGGCCCTATTTTGGACATCCCTCATTATAATGCCAAGTCATTCAATTACATCAAAAAGAGGGATCCAAGGAATTTCTATACTGGAACCTTCTTTCCATTACTTCCTTGGATGTTGCAACAGATTAACAATAAAGAAGTGCAAGAAGCTGCTGCAAATGAAGCTATTCCTATTATGGAGGAACAAGTTGTTGAGGAACAAGTATGGAAGAACCAGCTGATGTACAAGAAGTTGTTAAAGAGCATCCAACTACTATTGATCAACACACTGTTGATGAGCATGCTGAGGCTGCTGAAGACATACCAAGGACAGTGTCACAACAAGGTGATATAGGTAGTGATCTTCACAATGTGCCTATGGTTCATGAACAAGTATTTCCCTCACCCTTTGGTGCATCACCTACTATTTCACCTCCACATTCACCAATTCAACCCTCTATTTCACCTTCACATTCACCAATCCAAATCACTGAATCACCTCAACAATCTCCAATCCAAATCCATCAATTATCACCCTCTTTCTCATCTCCACAAGCTGCTGCTGATTTTGGTGAAGCTGGTAAATCTGCCAGCTCATCAGATTCTTTTGAATCATCATCTGATGATCATCCTCCTGCACAACCTCCTATGAGACTAACACTCTCAGAGGAAGGACCATCAGAGAGCTTTGCTGAATCAAAAATAAATAGACCAGATGAGAAAGACAAAATGATCATCGATCTATTGCAGAAAGTTACAAGGATGGAGAAAACTCTTGAGAGAAGGGCTGGGATAATAAATGACATAATTCTTGAGCTAGATGAAAAAGAAAAGGAGCTCAAAGAACTAAGAATCAAATATGAGGCTGAAAAGAAAGAAAAGGATGAAGAGATTGAAAGACTTAAAACTACCTTAGATATTTCAAGAGAAGAAATCAATGGTCACTTGGATACTGCAGCTATCCAGACCATTGCTATGGAAGAACAAGAAAACCTCATTAAGATGCAAACAGACATCATAGCTGATCTCAATAAACAGATTGAAGCTCTAAACAAAAGAGTTTCTGAATTAGAGATGCTTGTAAAGCTAAAAGATGAAGTGGCCAGAGAAGTGCCTGATCAAGATGATGTGGAAACAAAAGAGGCTGAAACCTCACAACAAGCATAACATAGTGAGGTTAGGGTGAAAAAAGTTTGGCAATGGTTGTGCATTCTGATCCCTCTACTGAAGAAGATTCAGTCATTAAAGAGCTTATAGAAGATCTGAATATGTACTCCTCTAGTGAGTTCATCATTGATGAAGAATTTTGGGACTACAACAAAGATATCAGAACTCCTGTAGAGCTAATTGTTGTAATCCCTACGAATCCAGTTTTTATACAAGAAGAATTAAAGCTACAGCTTGTTCCAGTAGTCACCTGAACAACAAGAATTAATCAAAAGCTTATGTGAAGAAATGAAAGATAGGGAAATGGCTGCAAAACAGAGTGAAGAAGCTGAAAAACATAAAGAAGCTGATGAGAAATTGAATCAAGAAGCTGAAAAGCTTGAGATTGAAAGAAAGAAACAAGAAGTGGAAGCATCTGTCCCATCAACCTCTGGCCCTAGACTACATACATATTCAAGAAAAAGAAAGTACTTAATAGAGAAAGCCAAAGGCAAACTGCTAATGGTAGAAGAAGAACAGCCTGTTAAGAAACAAAAAGATGATCCAAGAAGCATAATAGCTATAGCTGAATTTTTAGAAGAACATGAGAAGGCAGAGAAAGAGCTAAAAGATATACTTATGGTGATTGTATTAGAAGAAGGAGAGATTGAAGGAGGATATGATGAAACATCAGTTGATGACCCTTTGACTAGGGACAGTCCTGCAAAAGTTGAAACATCAGTTGAAGAAATGGTTGAAAAAGCACAATCAGATGATCTCATGATTATGGCCATGTATCTGATCAATCATGGATATGAGGCAGTTGAAGTGTTTAGCATGACTTATGAGGGCATGGTTGAAGAGGTGAGAAAAATGGAAAAGCTGCTTGATCCTACCTTTGTCACTGATTATGAGAGGAAGATTGAAACTGCCCAAATCACTACAAGTGCTACCAAATCTGTAAAGCATCAAGAAACCCAATCTGCATATCCTGATCCCTACAGTATGACTGACAAGGAAATGAAGGATTATTTATCCATGCAAGGGTTCATAAAAAGAAAGATGGGTATTATAAAGACCAACTCTCTAAGGGATGCAATGCTAATGATGATTAAAGAAAAAAAGGAAAGACTTCAGTCCATAGAAGAAGAAGTAACCGGAAGAAAACCAAGAACAAGAACTTCAACACAAGATGTTCAACTAACTACCAAGGATCAAGATGTCTTGGCACCCATGTTTCACAAGCATCTAGAATGGTTCATTGAACCCTCCCAACTTAAGCTGCAGGAAGGGTTAACCACCTCTGAGATGATTAAGGGTGTGTCTGCTCCTGAAGGCAAAACTAATGTTAAAATCATTTCCTGGAAGTATGACAGCAGTTGGAACATGTTTATGGTAAAAAGGATCTCTGGGCTTGTTCAATTTTTCACAGAGTACTCTGCTCTGGTGAACTCAATGGAGATTCATGACCTAAAGGAATTGGCAAAGCTTGAATTGATCAATCATGATGCCATGTATAGTGGATATGAATTTGAAGACATTTTGAAAATGTTTAAGAAGACAAACAACTTCAAATCTCTGAAAGCTATTTGTTTGAGAAAGGATAGATCTTTCAGAAATCCTCTGAAACAAAAGAAAAAGAGAGAAGCAGAAGAGTTTGTATTTCCTGAATTGAATGTAAAGCCAACTGAGTCAATAAAAAGGAAGATGGTTGCTGGAACTCACAAGACTAAGCCAATCTCCAATGTGTACTATGATGACAAAACATTTGAGTTGGTAATTGAGAGGAAATGGGGTGGAAAAGAAGCACCTGAAATCAGACTGTTCAGTGGATATGAAGTAAGGTTGTTGGATGAATCATATATTCACTATATTTTCATAAGACACTTCAGAGCTCTCAACAACAAACTGGGGGAAGATGACTTGGAGTTCTTTCTGAAACGTATCAAGATTTTAAAGATAGCATATGATAGAATAAACAAGAAAAGGGAGCAATGAAAGAAAAAGAAGGCGCCTCTCCAAATGGGCAACATTGTAAAGCTGGAAGTTGATGCAGATGGATCACTGTTGATTCATAGAGATGGTCTTTCCATAATTTCTGTGTGGGAACCCATCTCTTTGAAACAAATGCCCATTGCTGCCGTACATACTATGAGTCAGATGAAGATACATGTCCTGAGTAGAGAAAAGATGAATGATGCTAAGGATTTCTCAAATATGATCAAGGCAATCTTGGATCCTTCTTTGATAGAACCTATACTTCCTGCTGAAACTACATCAATACTCTCCCCAACAACAGTCCAACCAAAGGAAGCACAACAAGAACCACTAGAATCATCACAACCTCTTCCACCATCTCACTCTTGAAGAACTTAGGCAGTATAATCCTTAGGGGGAGTATTGCTAGACCCTGAAAGGATCATACTTGCCAATTCAAGATGTGGTTGTAGGTTGCTTTGGTTGGAAATCAACAAGACAGAAGACAAAGACAAGAAAAAGACAAGTGTTGAAGTCTCCGCATGAGTTATTACGGATGACCATGTAGGAACAACTGAAGTTAAGAGGCTGATACAACCAAAGGATACCAAAACAATCAAGTCTTACAACATGCACTTTAGAACAAAGAAGAACCAGCTTCGGAAGTTTTACACACTCAAGAAAAATGCTAAGTGTAAAATCTTCCGAAGCCAAAGTTCAGAAGAAACTGTTGCGGAAGCTTTACACTTAACATAGAAAATACTCTAAGTGTAAAGTCTTCTGAAGCCAAAGACTCAACTCTTCCAAAGGTAAGAGATGAAGTCTTCCGAAGCTCTCAAGACAAAGTCTTCCGAAGCTGTTTAAAGATAAGACTGATTTTCTTCTGAAGAAAGAGAAAAGATACCTTTTCCATCAACTTTATCATAAAGCAACTTACTGTCCGCTGCATGCTCTGGTGGTTCACCAACTATCATCATTTGGTGAAACTTCCATGCTTTATGATAAAGTAGATAAGGTATTTCTCTTCAAGTTTCTGTTTTGTTCCTTTATGGCTTTTTGTAATAGGAAAGTCAGTGAGCTATGGCATGTCATAGTCACTAGTCAAAAGACAATCTGCCTTTTGACTTTAGGCTGATGTTGTTGTCTAGATTTGTCACTTCCAACTGTCTTTTTGCATATTGATGGTTGTAGGGTGTAGTATAAGTAGTCTTCGGTTCTTGTATTCATTATATACTTGCACAACACTTGTAATAGAACTAGAGAAGCAATATACAACTTCCTTGAAAACTTTATCTTGTGTTCTTGTTCTTGTTTTACTTGTGTTTGTCTTGTATCTTCAGTAAAAGTTCATAGTTCCCTATTTGAATTGTTAAGTGAACTTAAGATCCTCCTAAGTATGTTAACTAAGTGCAAGCTTAAGTACCCTTTAACGGTCCTGCATTTGGTATCAGAGCATTCCAGGCTCTTGATTGTAAGATCTCACCATCTTCAAATCCTCTTAGTTACACACATCACTTAACTCTTCAAATGGCAGCTATCTCCAAAGCTGATATGAAACTAACTATGACAAAGTCCCCACTGATCACTCCTGAGGATTTTGACACTTGGTGTCAAAGAATGGAAGGCTTTATCAAGTCTCAAGATTCCAGGATGTGGGAGTCTATTGTCAATGGACCTCATGTACCATGCACCTCTTTAGCTGCTGCTGGTGGTGGCATGATACCAAAGGAGAGGGCTGACTTTTCTGATAAAGACTGGAAAAGAATTGACATTGATTAGAAAGCCATGACAACCTTCCAAACTGCTCTTCCAAACTCCATCTACAGAGCTTTCAAGAAGTGCAAGACTGCTAAATAGCTATGGGATGCACTGAAACTGATGTATGAGGGTTCAAATGAAGCCAAGGAGAACAAGAAGGATCTCCTGAAGCAGCAGTTTGAAAATTTCACCTTCAAAACAGGTGAAACCATGACTCAACAATACTTTAGGTATGTTGAGATTATGGATACTCTGGCTGATGTTGGGGTAACTATTAAGAACAGGAATATTGTTAGGAAGTTCATGTCCTCTCTTCCAAGACAATGGACACACTACTGTGTGGTCATTAAGAGGACTCAAAACCTCAAGACCCTTACTCTCACTAAGTTGTATGGGATACTCAGTGGATACCAGATGGAGATGAATATGCAAAATTCATCTGGTAACTCCAACACTCACCAGAGTTTAGCCCTTCATATGATTGAAAGGGATAGCAAAGAACCACAACATCATCTCATCTGCTACCCTGAAAACTCATAAAAGGGTCCTTTCATCACCTTCCCAGAGACACCCGGAGAGAGCTACATCCAAGGAAGTCCCTTCCAAGAGACAAGTTCTTCTCAAGCTTTTGTCTCCACTGATGAAAGTTTAAGCAACTTTCTTTTCACTCTTGAAGACCTGGACTGTATCCATCCAGATGATCTAGAGTACATGGAGATAGTCAGCAAATGGCTTTTCTTACTCATAGAGCCCAGAAGTTCTACAAGAGGACTAGGAGAAGGTTTCCTAGCAATGCTACCAGTGGCAAGTTTGGGCTGGACAAGAGCAAAGTCAAGTGTTACAACTATAACCAGATGGGACACTTTGCTAGAGAATGCAAGGCACCTATGTCAAATGGTGGCCAAGCCTCATCCAGGCCAAACTACATTGAAGGAAGGCACCAGAATGAGAAGCCAAGATAGCAAGCTGCAGTTGCTATTGAAGAAGGAAGCATTGACTGGAGCTTTCATGTTGAAGATGCATCTCCAAACCAAGCACTCATGGCTAATCATTATGAAGCCAAGGTACTTGAACATCTTTGCTCTCCTGAATGTATTGCTAAAGTGAATAGATACAGGTCCTACAACTTGGAAATGAGATCTGATATTGTGTCTTTAAATATTTTAAAAGCTGATGTTAAAAGAGTTGAAAATGACTATAAACTTAAGATAGAAGATCTAGAGAAAACAGTTTCAACTCTTAAACATGAGCTGACAAACTACAGGACTCAAATTAAGGATCTCATTACCAAGTTGACTGAATGCCAGGCTAAGCTTGTGATCAGCAAAGCCAGGGTAGAAAAATGTGTTCTTGAAGAAGAGACCTTCAAGAACATGATATCCTTATCTCTGCATGCAAATGTGTGTTATCAGAATAAGCAGGGACTGAGATCTAGTGAGATAGCTCCTCCACAAACTCTACTATCAGTCAGATCTCCTAGGCGTGGAACTGGTCAAGATGAGTTGCCATCCATAGACCCTAGTGATGAAGAGGATGAAGAGGAGAAGGTGAGGGATGACTCTGAGGTGAGTGAAGAAAGTCAATCCAAAAAGGGTCACCATGCTCCTAAGGAGGAACAAGAAGCTGGTTTGAGCAAAACCAAGAGAAAGAACTTGATCAGAAGAGCAAAGGGAAGATCCAAAAAAGCTCAAGAGATCAAGACCACCTTTGATCCCAAACAGAAACAAGTATTTATCTCTACAGGGTTAAGGTGATGAAAGCTGAAGATCCTGTCAAGAATTCTAGTACCAAGAGTTCTACTTCAGCTTCAACTCACTCCAGCAACAACAAGAAGACTGATCAGCTGTGTGTCACTGTTGCACAGCCTGAACCATCCATTTCAAAGAGCAAGCTTCACCCTAAGAAGCCTGCTGCATCATCTGAAAAGGTGGAGAAAGAAAAGGAAAGTGTTCAAGCTCAGTCTTCTTTAGGAAAGAAGACTCTCTGAAGGAAAGATTTGAATTGTGTTATGTGTGGTTGTACTTCACATCTGGCTAAGGATTGTCAATACAATCCCAAGAGTACTATCCACATGATCAAGAAGAAAACTTCTAAGAAGAAGAAGAAACAAACAGCTTTGGAAGGAAAATCTGTTTCCCTCGGAAGCTCAAAAATGAAGAAAGAAGGCAAATGAAAAGTTGACTTCGGAAGGAAAGTTGGTCTCGGAAGAAAGGAATACTTCCGAATCATTGAAGCTTGCTGCAGTGAAGACAAGATCTTCCGAAGGTCCAGTCACCAAATCTTCTGAAGTTACCAAAACTTTCGAAGTTTTGAAGGTCAAGCCCAATCTTCCAAAGGTGGTGTGGAAGATGAAGGAAGACCATGTGGCCGAAAGCTCATCATCATAAACAGTAAATGATCCTCAAAGCCTGAGCATAGGATCTATTACTGTTTCATTGCCTTCAACTCATTTTAACAAGCCAAGACCAATGAGGCTTGGGTTTCTAAATGTAACTAAATCATCTCTTTTTGTGTAGGGACAACTAAAGACGAACAAAAATATCTGGATCATTGATAGTAGCTACTCCAGGCACATGACTGGCAATGAGTCCTTACTTCAAAACTTTGAAAGAATTGATGGAGGACCAGTGGCTTTTGGAGGAGATGCAGGAGGTTACATCACTGGGAGGGGCAAGGTTATAAATGGTATGCTTAATATTGAGAAGGTAAATTTTGTCAAGGAACTTGGATACAATCTTTTGAGTGTGTCCAAATTTTGTGACCAAAAACATCACATGCTCTTTACTAAGCATGAGTGCATTGTTCTTAAGCCTAGGGTTTACATTCCTCAAGAGCATATTTTGCTCAGAGCCCCCAGGAAAGGGAACATGTACAAGATGGACTTGCAGGAAACATCTCCCTCTGGAGAGATGTCTTGCTTTCTATCTAAAGCAAATAGTGATGAGTCTTTCCTTTGGCATAAAAGAATGTGCCATGTAAACTTTAACAACATGAATAAATGATTAAGAATGATTTGGTAACTGGAATGCCAAAGAAAGAGTTTACAAGTGATGACCACTGTGTTGCATGCCTGAAGGGGAAAACACAAAGTGTCTCACAAGCCAAAGGAAATGAACTCTATCACTAGTCCCCTACACTTGTTACATATGGATCTGTTTGGTCCCACCAGTGTAATGAGTTTAGGAAGGACCTCATACTGTTTGGTGATCACAGATGATTTCACAAGGTTCACTTGGGTGTTTTTCCTTAGAACTAAGGATGAAACTCCTGAAATCTTAAAGAATTTCATTCTAAAAATTGAGAATCAATCTGATCACAAGGTCAAAATCATAAGATGTGATCAAGGAACCAAATTCAAAAACCAAATCCTTGATACATTTTGTGATGAAAAGGGTATTTCAAGACAATACAGTGCTCCCAGAACTCCTCAGCAAAATGGTGTTGCTGAGAGGAGAAACAAAACACTTATTGAAGCTGCAAGAACCATGTTGTCTGACTCTAAACTGCCCATCACATTCTAGGCAAAGGCTGTCAACATAACCTGCCATGTGCAGAATATAGTTTTGGTAGTTAAGACACATGGTAAGACTCCTTATGAACTGTGGCACAAAAGGAGACCATTCATTGGTTTTCTCAGAACATGTGGATGTCCTTGCATAATCTTGAATATCAAAGATCAAATACCCAAGTTTGCTGAGAAATCAGATGATGGACACTTTGTTGGGTACTCTTCTCAAGCCAAGGCTTATAGAGTATACAATCTCAGAACTAGAATCATTGAGGAGTCAGCCAATGTGACTTTCAATGAACACACACCCTATGTAAAAGGTTTTGGTTAGGATTAGGTGTTTGATCTTGACTTAGTTACCAACTGTTTTAACAAATCTTGTGAGAATGTTTCAGGATCAACAGATAACAGGTCAACAGAAGATCTTGATCCAAGATTTGAGCTGAGAAGACCAATCAAGAATACTACTTCAGCTCCAGTGGTGACTAACCCTACAATTGAAGCTCCCATTAGCACTAGCATGACAAATACTGCTGATTCAAATGAATTGCCTTCAAATTCCAGCTCAGAGGCTCAGAATTTAGGAGAAGGAACTTCAAATGCAGGAGGAGGAACTGGAGGTGGTGACGGTGACCAAGAATTTCATAATGCTGAAAACCACTCCATTGAAGACAACATGAATGATGTAACACACTCATTGGATCAAGTTTCTCTTGATAAGTGTGTTGATGTGGTTGGGGACTCTTCGTTGCCAGATCAAAATTTCTCTAATTTAGATATGTCCAACTAACTTGCTGTGATTCCTCAACTTAGGATCCATAAGTCTCATCACACCACCAACATCATTGGAAATGTTGTCTCAAGGGTGAGAACAAGAGGATAAACTCATGACAGCCATGTTTGTCTACATTCTTGTTTCTTATCCCAATTTGGGCCTAAGAAAGTTGATGAGGCTTTGAAGGATGGAAGCTGGATTGAAGCAATGCAAGAAGAGTTGCTTCAAATCAAAAGATAGAAGGTTTGGAACTTATGCCCTCTTCCTCAAGGTAAGTCTGTCATAGGTACCAAATGGGTATTCAGGAACAAGAAAGATGATAGAGGGATCATCATCAAGAACAAAGCTAGACTAGTTGTCCAAGGATACACACAAGAAGAAGGGATTGATTACACTGATGTCTTTGCTCCAGTTGTAAGACTTGAAGCTGTAAGGATATTCTTGGCTTATGCTTCATCCAAGGATTTCAAGGTCTATCAGCTTGATGTGAAGTGTGCCTTTCTTTATGGGGTGATTGATGAAGAAGTTTATATTAAACAAGCACCTGGCTTTGCAGACCCAGATCATCCTGATTATCTCTATAAGCTTGATAAAGTCCTTTATGGACGGCATCAAGCTCCAAGAAAGTGGTATGAGACACTATCAACATACCTCTATCAACATGGATACAAAAAAGGTACTATTGATGGGACTCTCTTCATCAAAGAAACAAGAAATGACACATTGCTAGTTCAGATATATGTAGATGACATCATCTTTGGTTCAACTAATCCAAAGCTCTGCAAAGACTTTAAGATGCTGATGAAGAATAGATTTGAAATGAGTGCCATGGGGGAACTCAATTTCTTTCTAGGAATTCAAGTGAAGCAGGTTGAAAATGGCATCTTCATAAGTCAGTCAAAGTATGTTCAGGACATACTTGCAAGATTCAAGATGACTGACTGTAAGGTTGCAAAGACACCCATAGCCAGAAACCACTCCCTTGGTCCTGATCTTGAGGGGGAGTGTGTTGATGAACATCTCTACAGGGCTATGATTGGGTCACTTATGTATCTTACTGCTAGCAGGCCTGATATCATGTTTGCCACATGCATATGTGCAAGATATCAAGCCAACCCCAAGATGTCACACCTAATCACTGTCAAAAGGATTCTTAGATATCTCAAAGGTGCTCCAAATCTAGGCCTTTGGTATCCAAAGAATTCAGACTTTAATCTGTATGCTTATACAGATAGTGATTATGGTGGCTGCAATATGATTGCAAAGTCCACATCTGGGGGGTGTCAGTTCCTGGGTGGAAGGATAGTCTCTTGGCAATGCAAGAAGCAATCCTATGTGTCTGCATCAACTGCTAAAGCTGAATACATTGCTGCTGCAAGCTGCTATGCTCAAGTGCTTTGGATTCAGAATCTGATGCTAGACTATGGGTTAAATTTCAAGGAGACTCCCATCCACATAGACAACAACAGTGCCATCTCTATTACAGAGAATCCTGTGCAGCACTCAAGGACCAAACACATCAACATCAGGTATCATCTGATTAGGGATAATTTTGAAAAGGGGTTGATAAAACTGATCAAAGTTAACACAAATGAACAATATGCTGATTTGTTCATAAAAGCTTTTGATGAAGAAAGATTTAAGTATCTTGTATCAGCTATTGGGATGATTAACTTTGAATAGATTTTTCTTAATAACTTAATCAATTTTATTTCCTAAAACTATATGTCCAAGGTTGTCTATTAGATTACTTCATAAGCCCAGTTCTCTTTGGAAGAAAAATGAACTTTTAAAATGATATCTCTTAGAATGATGAAAATTTACCTTCGGAAGAAAATTTATGTCTTTAAATCGTTTAAACAACTTATATGAGATTTACCTTCGGAAGAAATTCTTGAAGTATCTTCCGAAGCTTAAATTTTGGTATAAGTACTTAAATGCATTTTAGGAACAAATTTCTTCCGAAAGCAATTTAGTCTCGGAAGACTCATTTATTTCTTTTGAAGCCAAAATTTTCAAAACTCTTTGAAATATCTTCCGAAGCAAAATTGCCTTCGGAAGCTTTGATTGCAAAGCTTCCGAAACCAAAATTTCCTTCGAAAGCTTTTTCTACTTCCAAGAAAACTAACTTTTTGGGCACCTTTTTCAGAAGTAGAACCCACTTGCGGATTTCAAATTTTATCTTTTTGTCATACCTTTGTCTCAAATCCAAAGTATATCTTTCCAAACGGTTCTATTTCATCTCTCTACTCTCATTGTTCCTTACCCTAAAATTACCCCCAATTTCATCATCTTCTTCCTTCCTTCACTACAAAGCTTCTTCAAATGGCCAATCTTGATCGTCGTAACTACCTGGATTTCACCATGCACCTACACAGGCAACATAATCAAGTTGCCCTATTAAACTCTGAGAAGGATCCAAGCTTCTCAGACTTTTGTAAGTATCTTTCTTTGTCTCATTACTTCACCTCCCTTACAATCGATCCTCCTCTCTATGAGGATCAGTTGCTTGAGTTCTGGCGGATCTGTTAAGAGGTCACCATGGACGGGGAGAAGGCGCTGTCTGCCACAGTGCAGGGGAGGATGGTTTTCATCACTCCAGCCATTATAAACTCCCACTTGCAGCTGGATGACGAAGCAGGTGAGCTGTCCTTTCCAAAAGCTGCTATCAACCAATCCTTTGAGCAGATGGGATATGTAGGTGACTTTTTAGTCAAGACCTTCAGGAAGGGGAAGGTCTCATTCCAATGGAAATACCTCCTCCATGTCATCATCCATAGCTTATCCAACAAACATGGAGGATGGGACTAGATTCCACAAGACCTCTCCTTCATTGTCCATGGGATGGTTCAAGGGGTCAAATTCAGGTACTCTTAATTTGTGTTTACAAATCTACTAGTGAATTTGGATTCCTTAGAATATTACATGTTCCCCTGGTATGTTCAACACATTCTTAACTATGAATTGGGACCACAGTTGATGGGAACATGTAATGTTCTTAAACTGGCACACATGAGGCCCGACATTTTCAAGATATTGAAAAAGCCAACTGTTGGGTTCTCAAGGGTAGAAACAGCCCTTGTCCAGAAAATGTTTGAGCTCATTGCTCAGGGTGACATCCTAGCTGCACCATCTAGTGATGAACCAACACCCTCCACCTCTCAACCACCATCAAGGCCAACAATTACCCTCACCTACACTAGAAAATCCAAACGAACCCTGCACTTGCTATTAAGCATGTGCAGGCCCCCATATCACAACCCACACAGGAGGAAGTGGACACTCGAGCTCCACTTCCCCTGAGGAGCAAACCACTCCCTTCTTCAAAAGATCAGTGCTGAGGTTCCTCATGCTAGCCTGATGAGCTCACAACTCCACAAACACCTTAAGCCATCACTCTGAGTCTCAACACTCTAGTGATCAACCTTCAGGGGAAAGCTACCATCCCCAGCCTCTTGATCTTAACCAACCCATTCCCAGCTTTGACTTCTATTCTGATGAATATTTGGGTTTTAGTGAGTACATGACTATCCCCTCTCTACCTACATTCAAGAGGAGATGAGTACTCCTGCTTCACCTATTTCTAGCCCACATCAGACACCCCAAACTGAGGTGGATCTTCCTGTGATTGTCCAGGAGAACCATGTGGAAGAGGCTCTCACTGTTGGTAGTGATTACATCTTTAAGACCTCAACCACAACAACCTAGCCTCTTGACATTATCATGGGATAGGGGAAATCCAGTAGCCAAGAACCCCATGCTGGTGGTGAAGGAGCAGACCTTGGTTCATCTCCTTTATCCCCCAATGATTCTTCAACTGAAGATGAGGGGGGTCTGAAACTCAGGGTGCACTAACTCAAAGACATTTGTACCCAACTGGTTTCAAAGATAGCTCACCTTGAATCACAGGTGACTATCTTACAAAGGAGGGTCCATGACCAGCAACTTGAGATCACCAATCTCAACGGCCAGTTAGCTGAGAGACCCATAGGACAAACTCATCCAGGTCCGTAAGAACCTGTGGATGTTATGGATCACTTTCCTAGCTCACCTATGCATGAGGGTGATGCTACCAAAAAAGGGGAGGAAGTCCTGATAGCCACAGAACCTGGGAGTTCTTCCTTGAGTATGTACATACAGGACTCACCATCCTATCTTGCAGTTGTCCGTGCTCAGCAACCTCCTCAAGACAGAAATCTCAACTTGTAAATTCACCATCTGTTTGAGGAAGGGATACCAAGAGCAATGTCTGCCCCTTCTGAGAACCCAATCAGGGGTTGGGGGCATGATAGTGATAGGAAAGCTCTTGTACTCTCTAGAGCTCACGGTCAACTAGAAATCTTAAACATTTCAAACCTGAGTTTCTATGAGGGTATAGATCTACAATCTGGCACTTGTCAACCAAGCAATAACAGACAAGCTGTCAGACTAGCCAATCAAATTCAAGAATGGGTGCTGGCAGAATTCAAAAGGAGAACAACATATATAGACAGAGGCTAGCAGTTGAAGCCTTTGGTCAACTGGATGTTGAGGTAGACCCCAAGATTAGCTTCAAAGGGAAAGCCTTGACTGAAGACCAGAGGCTGAGACTGTGAACCTTGAGACAAGATCTCCTCCAGCACCCCATACCCTCAGTGAGGCACCAGCTGGTGATGGTGCTTCACAACCTCTCTCTGGCCAGAGCTTGACTGCTGAATCAAGCAATGAAGACTAAAGCTCTCCTCAGGCTGAGTCATCAAGATCTGCAATTGACAAAGGCAAAAGGAAGATGACTCCTAAAGAGATTGAAGAAGAAAAGAGACAGAGGAAGAGGAAGCTAAAGAGAGAGAGTTCAAGTGGTTCCCCAGGATTCATGCAAGCTGCAATTCTAGCTGCCCCTGTACCAAACACTTAAGAAGATGAATTAAGGCAGCCAGGCTCAACTATGTGGGGACCAGGAACATCAACATAGATGAACTCATCTCTCTCCCCTTAGAGGAGTTAAATAAACTGGCCGACATTCAATTGTCAAATGATAGGAAGGAAGCAGAGGATGCAGCCTTGACCCTCAAACACAAGGAAGAAATGAGGAGAAAAAGGCTTTACAAGAACATTCCTGTCCTCTCCCCAGTTCAAGAAAGTCCTGAGTTAGAGACTATGGCTGCTGAACAACCTCAGGTAGTTGATGAAGAAGAAAGATTAAAAATGATCAATTACCTTAGTGCTACAGGTCTCTATCAGGCACCTGCACTCCTTCTCTTGCCTTATGATTATATATTATTTGAATACAATAAGCAGTGGAAGAGCAAGCCAAAAAAGAAAGGCAAGCTGCTACGAAGAGGTAAAGGGAAGAAGCTGTAAAATCAAGAGCCATCATCCAGAAAAGTCAGAAAAATTTGCAGATAGGCAGAGGATGATGAGCTTCTTGAAGCTGTATGGGTTATGCGGAAGGAGGCTTGGTCTATGTCTCTATCCATAATGGATGAGCATATAAGGGTGATCAAGCAGAAGATAAAAATGGGAGAGCTTATGGACCTTCATTCATCATCAAGTCAAGCTCAAACTGAAGTTGAGGTAAAGGTTGAACCTATAGAGGCAACACCACCTGCACCTAAAGCTGCACAACAGCCAACTTCATCTTCTAACCCACAGCAGGGTTCTCCTCCCTCTCCTTCTGAAACTGGGAGAGAGGAGATCCCAACTGAGAGGGAATCCACTGAAGAACTTGGTACTGAAGACCAACCCTCTCAGTTAAAATCATCAGGGAGGAGAAAAAGGATGGCCAGAAGAAGATCATCAACTAAGAAGAAAAGAAGAAAGGCATCCACCTCCCAACCTCAGGATAAGTCAAAATATCTTGAGGAAGTGCATGAAGAGGACTCTCAACCAACTCCTATCATAGTAGAGCCCCTCTCTGTCAGAAGACAAATTCTATCCTGGACATTTGCTGAAGATCCAGATAGATGGTATGTCACTAGAGATCAGGGAGAACAACATGTCTACTTTACAAGTGACATGCTTGAACTCCCTCTGCATGATCTCTATGACATGAGAAGGTACTTCATGAGTTTGAAGAATCCAGATTTGCTAATGAAGAAAGGAATTCTGAAGATCCTCATATGGACTATCCCAGTCTGAAGAACCTCTTTGTTTTGGTAGCATCAGCCTAGGGGGAGTTTGAAGGAACCTCTGAAGTTAAGAGGTTGATGCAACCAAAGGATACCAAAACAACCAAGTCTTCCAACATGCACTTTGGAACAAAGAAGAACTAGCTTCGGAAGTTTTACACACTCAAGAAAAATGCTAAGTAAAAATCTTTCGAAGCCAAAGTTCAAAAGAAACTGCTGCGGAAGCTTTACACTTAACTTAGAAAATACTCTAAGTGTAAAGTCTTCCGAAGCCAAAGACTCAACTCTTCCGAAGTTAAAAGATGAAGTCTTACGAAGCTGTTTAAAGACAAGACTGATTTTCTTCTGAAGAGAGAGAAAATATACCTTTTCTATCAACTTTATTATAAAGCAACTTACTGTCTGCTGCATGCTCTGGTGGTTTACCAACTATCATCATTTGGTGAAACTTCCATGCTTTATGATAAAGTAGATAAGGTATTTGTCTGCAAGTTTCTGTTTTTGTTTCTTTTTGGCTTTTTGTAATAGGAAAGTCAGTGAGCTATGGCATGTCATAGTCACTAGTCAAAAGGCAATCTGCCTTTTGACTTTAGGCTGATCTTGTTGTCTAGATTAGTCACTTCCAACTATCTTTTTGCATATTGACGGTTGTAGGATGTAGTATAAGTAGTCTCCGGTTCTTGTATTCATTATATACTTGCACAACACTTGTAATAGAACTAGAGAAGCAATATACAACTTCCTTGAAAACTTTATCTTGTGTTCTGGTTCTTGTTTTACTTGTGTTTGTCTTGTATCTTTAGTAAAAGTTCACAGTTCCCTATTTGAATTGTTAAGTGAACTTAAGATCCTCCTAAGTGTGTTAACTAAGTGCAAGCTTAAGTACCCTTTAAACGGTCCTACAGACCATTGAACAAATGCTGACAAGTATTTGTTCATCCGCATTAACTAATGCGGATGAAGAAAGAAGAAATGCTGACAAGTGTTTGTTCATCAGTATTGACTAATGCGGATGAAAAAAAGAAATCCTGCCAAGACTTGTTCATCCGCAACAACAAATGCGGATGAACTAAGTTAATGCTGAAGACAATCAACAACAAATGCTGATGAAGACTTGTTTATCCGCATTAGTCAATGCGGATGAACACTTACAAATGCTTATGTTATTTTTATACTTAGAGAAGATTCTGATGTATAATAATCAGGGTAGTTTAGTCATTTTGTACATGCAGTGGGTATGCCTATAAATAGAATAGTATACCCTAACTTTGTAAGTTTCTTCTATTAGTCATAATATTATACATTTTCAACAGTAACCTTGTTGTCTTTATGAACTGTTCATCAAAGCATTTACTTGAGTATTTAATGTTCTGTAATATAGTAATTCCGCAACTATATCACTGACTCAATCATCATTTTCAATCCTAAGTTGAGTCACATCAACTAAGATTTCATTCTTACAAAAACCCTGTCATGCGGATGAAAACTTACAATGCTTGTCATCCGCATTTGTTCGTTTGGAGGAAATGAACATCCACATTGGTTGAATACACATCTGCATTTATTGAAGAAATGCGGATGTGTAACATGTCATCCGCATTTGACACTTAACTAAATGTGAGTTCTTTTTCTCAGATCTGAACGTACCAATTCGAGCTTCAATTTGAATCAGATTGAATTTCTTATAGAATGATTCATGAATCATCTTCGAAAGCATGTAAATTGGTTTGGATTTGCAAAATATTGATCTAATTCTTGCGAACACATTGAGTTGTTGATTTTCTTTGAAGTGTAGCAGGTTCGATCTCATGTTCTACTTGTATTTGATTTGGATCTGATTCAATTGCATCGAATTTTGAAGTGATAATCTATTGAATGTTTTGTCATCTTCAAATCATACCATATTTGAACAGATTTCTTGATTTTTGTTGATTTTGCTGATGAACAGGTGAGGATTTAGATGACTAGAGACTTTGTTCTTCATTTTTATGATTTTCTTCTTTGTTCTCAACATTATTAAGGACGAAATCAGATCTGAAAAATACATGAACCCAGCAACCAACAGCTCTGATACCATATTATTGGGTTCAACAATTGAATAAACTGAAGCTTACCAAACGATAATCAGAGCCGACTGAAGATCTCATTTTACAAGTTCAGATACCAAGTTGATAAATAGAAGAAAAAACAAATACAACACAAAGTCAACATCAAGACAAGAAGAAAAGTCAAAATTAGGTCTTGATGTAATAATAGTATAAATAGACCCACTAGTGCATTTTTGCAAGTTTGGTTCATGTGTATGTGTATCTGATGGTGTAAATCACCACCCAAGGAGAATTCCTCCTTTGGTGGGTTTGATTCCATCATATTCTTATGATTCTCATTGTAATTTGTTCTTTGAGATCAATGAAATCATAACATTATTATCATCATTCTCTTTGTTCTCTGATTCACACACCTCTACCCATCTTAGTTTTGAATTTTCAGATCTGAAAGTGATGAATCCTAAGATCCAAGCTCACTGAATCTGAAATTTTGATTTAGTAGGATTCATCTGCTAAAGGAGTCTCTTGTCTGGTACTTTCAACAGTTGCATCAGTAGCTGATTTGTTCAGTGTTTCAGTAGCTTCTAAGAGCAATTTCAGCAGTGGTGTTGTTTCTTCTTCAGCAGATGCCTTGGGAAAAGCTTCAAGACCAAGCACGAGCTCTCTCTTTGATGATTCCTCATAAGATCTCTTTCTTTTGAGAGAGGGCATAGAAGAAGTCACGGATCTTTTCAGCATGGCTAATTTCTTCTTCCCAAGTTGAACCTTTTGATTCCTCCTCCTTATCACTCTCCTGGCTTCTATCTCTTTCTCTTCGGAGCTATCATAGCCATACCTTTTAAGAAGCTTATTTAGATTGACTTTAGCTATAGAGGCTCATATTGGTCAGTGCATTGTGAAGAGAAGGAGATTGGTTGTGTAGAATGTACAACTTGAGTAGCCATTCTCTTGAGAGTATCCTTAACTTCTTTGGGCTCATCTTTCTCCTTTTTGGTAGCATCATCTAAGAGTCCAGATGACACTAGGCATCAAGAGAAAGGCACATCAAAAGGTTCTTGGGGTGCTGAGAGTTGGAGACTTAGAATGATTGATTGCTGAAGGTCAATAGTTTCTTAAAGTTGCTCCACTTTATGTTCAAGAGCCATTGCCTTTGCAGCAGCTTGGTGAAGAGTTACAAGTTGTTCTTCAAGTGTTATAACTCTTGAAGCTTTCTATTGAAGAGTTCTGAGTTGAGCTTTAACTTCAGACACTATCTGCTATAGAGTTTAGCAGAAAGTTCACAAATTCTAGAACTGTGGCTCTTTCTACATAACCTTGAAGTCTTGCATTCTCAGATTGTAAAGCATTGAGTTGTTTAGTATCAAGGTTATATGCCATTAATTCACCTTTTCATTGCATACTTCCCTCATCCACAGATGTGGAATCCTTGGGAGATGAGGTAGTAGGCCGAGCCTCTGCACCCTCACCACCAGATGTGGTTTCTTAGCACCCTAGATTCCTCTCCTCAAATAATAACTCTAAAGAGACATTCTCAAGGTGAGTTGTCATGGTTGAGGTCTTAGTGATGTTGTCTTTATCCTGCTGATCAATTGATGGATCAGTAGTAGAGACAACATCTTCCACATTGCTCCTTTCCTCCATAGGATCAACCACTTAGGATAAAGTGTAAGGTTATAGTAAAAGGCTGATGCAACCAAAGAAACAAAAATAACCAAATAGCTTCCTGTATGCTTGCACTGATGTACAAAGTAGAAGTTACTTCGGAAGTTTTACACTCATCATAGAAAATATTCTAACTGTAAAATCTTCCAAAATCAAAGATCAAATCATCCGAAGCCAAAGATGAAGTCTTCCGAAGCTTCAAAGACAAAGTCTTCGGAAGCCAATGAAGTGAAGACTAATTTCTTCCGAAGACAAAGAAGACATGCTTTCCCTGATGTACTTTTACATAAAGCTGAGTTACTTTCTGTTGCAACTCTGAAGACTCACCAACTTATACAAGTTGGTGAAAAGATCCATGCTTTAGTAAACTGTATATTATGGTCATTAGTCTATAACTTTCTACTTTGTACCTTTTATCATTTTTGTAGTATATTAGGATGTGAGCTATGGCATGTCATAGTCCTAGTCAAAAGATCTTGTTGTCTAGATTAGTGTTTCCAACTGGCTTTCAAAGTATAGCCAGCTTTAGGATGTAGTAAAAAGTATCTCAGGTCCTTGTATTTCTTTTATATGCTTTGTAACACTTGTAAGAGAACTTGAGAGCAATATACAGCATTCTTGAAAACCATACTCATCCTGTTCTTGTTCTTTTGTTCTAACTCTATTACTTGCTTGTGTTCTTAGTATCTCAAACAAAAGTCCGGTCCTTATTTGATCTGTTAAGTGATCTAACACTCTCATTGTGAGACTGATTGTATTGACCACCTTTCAAATGGTCATGCAATTGGTATCAGATCTTTTCAGGCTCTTGATTGTAAGATCTCATAATCTTAAATCCTTCAGTTTCACAAAATCATTTAACATCTCAAATATCAGCTGTCATAAAAGTTGATATGGAAACCGGTACTATGACAAAGTCTCCACTGATCACTCCTGATGATTTTGATACTTGGTGCCAAAGAGTGGAAGGCTTCATCAAGTCTCAAGACTCCATGATATGGAGTTCTGTTGTCTCAAGACCTCATGTACCATCCACCTCTTCAGCAGCTGCTGGTGGTGGCACGATACCAAAGGAAGTGGCTGACTACTCTGATAAAGACTGGAAGAAGATAGATGTAGATCAGAAAGTCATGACCGCTCTACAAACTACTCTTCCAAACTCTATCTAAAGAGGCTTCAAGAAGTGTAAAACTGCCAAGCAACTATGGGATGCAATGAAGCTCATCTATGAGGGGTCCACTGAAGCCAAAGAGAACAAGAAGGACCTCTTGAAGTGGCAGTTTGAGAATTTCACCTTCAAGACAGGTGAAACCATGACTCAACTATACTTCAGATATGTTGAGATTGTGGATACTCTAATGGATGTTGGAGTAACTCTTGAGAATAGTGATATTGTGAGGAAGTTCATGTCCTCTCTTCTAAGACAATGGACACACTACTATGTGGTCACTAAGAGGACTGAGAACCTCAAGACCCTTACTCTCACTAAGTTGTATGGTATTCTCAGTGGCTACCAGATGGAGATGAACATGCAAAATCCATTTGGTAACTCCAACAATAAACAGAGTTCTGCCCTTCATATGGCTGAAAGAGATTGCAGAGAACCATAACATCATCTTATCTGCTACCCTGACAACTCATAAAAAAGCCCTTTGGTTACCTTCCCGGAGACACCAAGAGAGAGCTACATCCAAGTAAGCTCATTCCAAGAGACAAGCCTTTCACAAGGCTTTATGTTTACTAATGAAAGAGTGGCAACTTTCTCTTCACCCTTGAAAACTTGGACTGTATCTATCCAGATGATCTAGAATACATAGAGATAGTTCAACATATGGCCCTTCTCACTCAGAGAGCCAAAAAGTTCTACAAGAGGACAGGGAGGAAGTTTCCCAGCAATGCAACCACTGGAAAGTTTGGGTTGGATAAAAGAAAAGGGAAGTGTTAAAAGTGTAACCAAATAGGACACTTTGCTAGAGAGTGCAAGGCACCAAGGAAAAATAGTGGCCAAGCACAAACCAGACCAAACTAAACTGATGGAGCTCACTAGAATAAAAAGCCCAAGCAGCAAGCTGTAGTTACTGTTGAAGAAAGAGGCTTTGACTGGAGCTTTCAAGTTGAAGATACATCTGCAAACCAAGCTTTGATTGTAGAAATGAAGAAGCCAAGGTATTGGAACATCATTTTACTCCTTAATGTATTGCTAAAGTTAATAGATATAGGTCCTACAACTTAGAGATGAGATCTGATCTTGAGTCCTTGAATATATTAAAAGTTGATTTCAAAAGAGCTGAAAATGATTATAAACTTAAAATAGAAGATTTAGAGAAAACCATTTCAACTCTTAAGCATGAACATACCAATTACAGAACTTAGATTAAAGATCTCATCACTAAGTTAACTAAATGCCAGGCTGAACTTGTGATCAGCAATGCCAGGGTAGAAAAATGTGTTCTTGAAGAAGAGGTCTTCAAGAACATAATATCCTCATCCTTGCATGCAAAAGTGTGTTATCAGAACAAGCAGGGACTGGGATCTACTGAGATAGCTCCTCCACACACTTTACTATCCGTGAGATCTCCAAGGTGTAGAACTTGTCAAGATGAGCTTCCCTTCATAGATCCAACTAAAGAAGAGGATAAAGAGGAGATAGTGAAGGATGGATTTGAGAAGAGTGAAGAAGATCATCCTGTGAAGGGTCACTATTCTCCTAAGGAGAGAAAAGAATCTGCGATGACTAAGTGTAAGAGAAAGAACTTGATCAGCTGTTGGACTCAACAAGTGCATTAATAGGATAATTCTTAAAAGGATAATGCTTGCCATAATCAAACATAATGTGTTCTAACATTCAAACAATCATTAACTAACACATTAGCATCATTACCATTCATAACATACACTAATTATTGGTTAAATTTCTTTTTTTGGTTTGTAGATAAAGGAAATTTTGACAAGGGTCGGTAGCGGATGAAGAAATTCCCATAGCGGATGACCAAGTCCATGCAGCGGATGAAGAAAAACTTCCAAGTGTCTACAGCAGATGACTAACTCGCACATCAGATGACCAATGTCCACAACTGATTAATAGTCCACAGTGGATGTTTAATCCACACCGAATGAACACTCCACAGCGGACAACATACAAAGCAATCACACAACAAATGCTCACAGCAAACTGCATAAAAGACACAGCAGATAGCTTATTCAACATCCACAGCGGACGACTTAGCATCCACAGCGAACAGTCTATCATCACAGCGGACAGCTTATAGACTTAGGATTATTTATGTAATTTTGTTTTACATAAGGGTATTTTAGTAATTGTATACAGCTTTTTGTATAGGCTATAAATAGCATAATACCCTAATCCTTTGTAAGTTTTTGCACAATCAATACAATCAAGCAGTCTATTATTATTCAAAGCATTTCAATTACTAGCAATCAGACACACACACACACACTGATATCATAGCATTAATCATGGGTTTCCGCACCATGATTGTTGTTTATTTAATACAATATAACATCTGTTGTTATATTTATTGAGAGATTTGAAAAGATCCTTAGGGGAATCAACCTGATTATGCTCTTATTGTTCGTAAAGTTCATAATCAGCCTTTGTTGATTTCATCAAGTGGTATTAGAGCCTTGGCTCAAATCATACACTGATTTTCGATCCTCTCATTCAACGACATGATATCTGTGGTTCCTTACCTTCATAACATACATTTCGAGCTCAAAATCATCACAACCACCTTCTTCTACTTCAAACATTCAACAAATGTTCAAAACCTGATTGAATAATTTGTTTTCATACATTTTGTAGAAGATTTGTTGGGTTCAACAATTGAATAACTGAAACTTACCAAAAGATAATCAGAGCCGACTGAAGATCTCATTGTACAAGTTCAGAGACCAAGTTGATAAGCAGAAGAAAAACAAATACAAGACAAAGTCAACATCAAGACAAGAAGAAAAGTCAAAATTAGGTCTTGATGTAATAATAGTATAAATAGACCCACTAGTGCATTTTTGCAAGTGTGGTTCATGTGTTTATGTATCTGATGGTGTAAATCACCACCCAAGGAGAATTCCTCCTTTGGGTGGGTTTGATTCCATCATTTGCTTATGATTCTCATTGTAATTTGTTCTTCAACATCAATGAAATCATAACATTATTATCATCATTCTCTTTGTTCTCTGATTCACACACCTCCACCCATCTTAATTTTGAATTTTCAGATCTAAAAGTGATGAATCCTAAGATCCAAGCTCACTGAATCTAAAATTTTGATTTAGAAAAATGGTATCAGATCTGATTTCATCCTTAATGATGTTTAGAACAAAGAAGAAAATCAAAAAATGAAGAACAAAGTCTCTGTTCATCTAAATCCTCACCTGTTCATCAACTAAATCAACAAAAATCAAGAAATCTGTTCAAATATGGTACGATTTGAAGATGATAAAACATCCGCATTGACTAATGCGGATGAACAAGTCTTCATCAGCATTCGTTGTTGATTGTCTTCAGCATTAACTTAGTTCATCCGCATTTGTTGTTGCGGATGAACAAGTCTTGGCAGCATTTCTTTTGTTCATCCGCATTAGTCAATGAGAATGAACAAACACTTGTTAGAATTTCTTCTTTCTTCATCCGCATTAGTTAATGCGGATGAACAAATACTTGTCAGCATTTGTTCAATGGTCATCCGCATTAACTAATGCGAAGACTTCAACACTTGTCTTTTTCTTGTCTTTGTCTTCTGTCTTTTTGATTTCCAACTAGAGCAACCTACAACCACCTCTTGAATTGGCAAGTATGATCCTTTCAGGGTCTAACAATACTCCCCCTAAGGATTATACTACCTAAGTTCTTCAAGAGTGAGATGTTGGAGGAGGTTGTGATGATTCTGGTGGTTCATGTGTGTGTGTATCTGATGGTGCAAATCACCACCCAAGTAGAATTCCTCCTTTGGGTGGGTTTGATTCCATCATTTGCTTATGATTCTTGTTGTAATTTGTTCTTCAACATCAATGAAATCATAACATTATTATCATCATTCTCTTTGTTCTCTGATTAACACACCTCCACCAATCTTAATTTTGAATTTTCAGATCTGAAAGTGATGAATCCTAATATCCAAGCTCACTAAATCTGAAATTTTGATTTAGCAAAATGGTATCAAAGTTGTTGGTTGCTGGGTTCATGTATTTTTCAGATCTAATTTCATCCTTAATGATGTTTAGAACGAAGCAGAAAATCTGAAACATGAAGAACAAAGTCTCTATTCATCTAAATCCTCACCTGTTCATCAGCAAAATCAACAAAAACCAAGAAATCTGTTCAAATATGGTACGATTTAAAGATGATAAAACATTCAATAGATTATCACTTCAAAATTCAATGCAATTGAATCAGATCCAAATCAAATACAAGAAGAACATGAGATCAAACCTGCTGCACTTCAAAGAAAATCAACAAATCAATGTGTTCGTAAGAATTAGATCAATCTTTCACAAATCCAAACCAATTTACATGCTTTCGAAGATGATTCATGAATCATTCTATAAGAAATTGAATATGATTTAGATTGAAGCTTGAATTGGGATGTTCAGATCAGAGAAAAAGAACTCACATTTGGTTAAGTGTCAAATGCAGATGACATGTTACACATCCGCATTTCTTCAACAAATGCGGATGTGTATTCAACCAATGCGGATGTTCATTTCCTCCAAATGAACAAATGCGGATGACAAGCAAAACATCCACATTTCTTTGAAGGAATACGGATGTATTACAAAAGAAATGCAGATGTGGAACTTCAAATACAGATGTATGATCAACTAATGCGGATGTGAAACACAAAATGTTGATGTGTTAAGCAACTAATGCGGTTGTGATAACATCCATTGAGGATGTTTAAGCAACTAATGCGGTTGTGATGACATCCAATGCAGATGTTTGAGCAACTAATGCGGATGTATTAGCAACCAAATACAGATGTGTTGCCCAAATGCAGATGTTGTCATAAATGCAAGTGTGTTGTTACAAATATGGATGAGTTAGCATGAAATACGGATGTCTTGTCATGAAATGCGGATGTTCTAACAATGATGCAGATTCATATCATTAAACAATTGCGGATGTACCACTCATCTAATGCGGACGAGTTAACAATCCACTCAACAACCAGTGAATTCAATTGCTATTCATCCAACTAGAGAAACGATGGACATATGATGAACAAATAGCAACAACAAACAAGAAAAGAAAAAAACAAAACGAATGCAGATGATTGCAACCAACAGGCACATCCATTTTGAGCATTCAAAAGAAATGAAGAAATCAACTTTGGTCACATAATCACTGATTCATTCAGGGATTTGTACAACTGTCAGAAACTCATTCTGAAATACTTGGAACCATCTATTATCAAGCTATTTCAGAGATTCAAAGAGTGGAAATGTTTTTAAGATTGATTTATGTTCTTGATGCTGTTTATTGAAGTTCAAAGCCTCATCATATTCCTAATACATTCTAATCCTTTGAATGTGATATGAACAGTAATTAAAAAGTAATACAACTCATATCCAATGCGCTAAGTATTCTCATAGAGAGTCTATCCTTTGTTAGAAATATATTAAGAGAAGCTTAATCTGAAGGGGAGAACTATAGTGAACTGCGTCAGAATATCAGTTGATCAAGAAAACATGTGACAGAGAAGATCTTCAAAGTTAAAGTTTGGCAAGCATCAGTTTAGAGGGAGTATTGTTGGGTTCAACAATTGAATAAACTAAAGCTTACCAAAAGATAATCAGAGCCGACTGAAGATCTCATTGTACAAGTTCAAAGACCAAGTTGATAAACAGAAGAAAAACAAATACAAGACAAAGTCAACATCAAGACAAGAACAAATGTCAAAATTAGGTCTTGATGTAATAATAGTATAAATAGACCCACTAGTGCATTTTTACACGTATGGTTCATGTGTGTGTGTATCTGATGGTGTAAATCACCACCCAAGGAGAATTCCTCCTTTGGGTGGGTTGATTCCATTATTTGCTTATGATTCTCGTTGTAATTTGTTCTTCAACATCAATGAAATCATAACATTATTATCATCATTCTTTTTGTTCTCTGATTCACACACCTCCACCCATCTTAATTTTGAATTTTCAGATCTGAAAGTGATGAATCCTAAGATCCAAGCTCACTAAATCTGAAGTTTTGATTTAGTAAGATTTTGTGTGTTTATGGCTCTAAACTTCATTCATACATGATTTTTGAACTTGTTCATCATAAAACTCTCTAAAACCCCATCGATTTCTAAGGGTTTTCGGATAAACAATACACTAGTATTGTTATATCAAGTTTTCATTAAACATCATATTTGAGTTGTTTTACACTCAAATCAGGCAATTAATCTTCATCAAACAGCAAACCGATTGTTGTTTTGGTGAAATTGTTACCGCTGCCAACAAACCCTAGGATAAACCCTAGTTTTTTATCATTCAAAACTTCATAATCTCTGGTGATTGTGTTGGTTCATCATTCAAAATCAAAGAAGAAACACATTCTTCTTTTAAATTTTTCTGAAAAAAGTCACTTTTTGATCAAAAAAGGTTAATAATTTAAACAAAATATTTGTTTTAAGGGTTTTGACTTTTGACTGGATTCATTAAAAAGGGTTTTGACTATCTTGTCTGAGTTGACATCATTAACAAAATATTCCTTATTTCACCGACACTTGACAGTGATTTAACCAAGGACATTAATTAATTATTATAAATTAATTAACTTCCCTTATCCGATAATCAATTAAAAGTGACAAAAACATCAAACAAATCCTAGTGTCTTTAGGATAAAAACAAATTTAGCAGCGTGCTAAATAATCAAAACAAATTTGACTTAAACCGTTAAGTTAAAAAAAATACCAAACATGTGTGATAAAATTTCAGGATCAAACAGTGGTCTTAAACCACCAAGACTCAAGAACAAAGCAGATTTCAAACAACGGAAAATTATGTTCAGAAATTGAATTATTTTCCAAGACCCAGATCTATGGACATCGATAACCGAGGGACCATACATACCATTGACTCTTGGGCCTGACTATAACATACAAAAGCCAGTAAGCTTGAAAAGTGTAGCTGGTGATGACCTCAAAAAGGTCAAAACAAACATGAAAGCATACAGTATATTGGCAATGACTTTGCCATTTGAAATTTTGACACGGGTTGAAAATTTCAAAACTGCTCATGAACTCTAGAAGGTACTTCATACCATGTGTGAAGGAAGTGAGGAGATACGGGAAATAAAAAAGGAGAAATTGAGGACCCAATATGAAACCTTCCACCATGTTCAGGGAGAATCGATTCCACAACAGCTCCACAGATTCGTTCAACTAGTCAATAAGATGATAGTCTATGGTCTCAAGTATGAATTTGTGGAGATCAATAAAAAGATGTCGCATACACTGCCTGAGAGCTGGACTCAGTCAATCTTATTAATGAAAGCAACATTAGATCTTGAAGCATTATCTCTAGATTCTCTAGTGGCTAAAGTTGAAGCACTAGAACTAGATGAAAGATCCAGAAGCAACAGTAAAATCAGACATGTGGAATCATACAAGTTCAAGGAACTTCAACAAACAGACAGTGCATTCTTGACTTGCACTGGTGAAAATGAAGATGAAGAATTTCTGGATTCAAGTGAAACTTCATTTTTCTCTGCACCTGAATCATCTAACAACAAACAAAAGTCTAAGAAGACTGGTGTTCATGCTTCCTATGAAGCAACACCCCAAAGAAAACCACATACTCACACTTCCATCTCCATCACATAGCACCCATCAAAGGCTCAAAATATTCATAAATTTGAGAAACCAATGGATGCATTAAAAATCATATTGCAAAGTGAGGAGCAAAAGGCAACTTTTGCAGCCTTTTCAACAAGCTTTGAAGCCTATCTAGGAGCTAACCTCACACCATCACAGATCATACAACAAGACTTGGATGAATTGCCTCCTGATATGGTTGAAGAAATGGATCTTCAATGGTTAATGGCAATGATTGCATACAGATCCAAGAAGTTCCTACAAAGGAACAGAGGGTTAAGCATGGATAAGAAAACCAAAATTGGTTTTGATAAGACAAAGGTGATATGCTATAATCGTCAACTCTATGGACATTTCTCTAGAGAATGCCAACAACCTAGAGTTGACAGAAACAACAACCAAACACAAGAATCAAACAGCTACCATCCAAAAAGATAAATCCCACCTCCAATCAGTATTCCTGCTGCACCAACTCCACCTCAAATCACACAGTATAGCCCAAATCAACGCTCAAAATCATTTGCCACGATTATAAAACAAGATGGTGAGTGTGATTGAAGCATGTACGAGGTTGAGATCCAATCCTCTGATCATGCCCTCATGGAAAATATAGAAGATAAAAATCTAAAATCCCGAAAGAGGTGAGGGAAAACCTTTGCACTCAATCATGCATTGACGAAGTCAATCGATACAGAGAACATGCAGACAAACATTCAAAGAAAGTAATTGAAACAAACATTTTAAATGAAAGTCTAAAACAAAAACAAAAGAAATATAGGACAAAAATACTTTCAATACAAAATGATTTCGACAAATTAATGTCTGAAAAATTAACACATGCAGCTCAAGTTGAGAAATTCTTTGAATCATTGACTCTGTTAAAAACACTACAAGCTGAAACTGAAGTGAAACTTCAAAAGTTTCAGGTGAGCAACAAGAAGTTTGAAGAACTTCTTGCTCAGCAAAGGGCATTTAAAGACCCTAAAGGTTTAGGACATAATAAGGTCAACCCACCTTATAATGACAATTATATTCCTCTACCTGATTCCATGACAAACAAATAGGGTGAGTCTCTTGATCCACATGACCGGACTGATGATTCAAAAAAATCATCATCATCAAAATCATCATTAATATCAAAAACACCTTTGATAAAATTTGTTAAAAGCCAAGCATCTCCATAAATTAAATCAACAGATATTTATCAAGGAGAAAACAATGAGTTTGATGAACAAACCACTAATGAAGATGATGTTGATCTATTGTATGATGAGTCAGATCAACCAATTATTGAAACTACTAAAGTTTCAAGTGTGGTTGATACACCAATCAAAAAATCAAAGCAGATAAAAGGTTTTGACATCTGCTTAGGTGGAAGAAAAGCTGGATCTTCCACTATCTCTCCTAATCAAACAAACAAAGGGAAAGGCAAAGCTCCCATTCAACAAAAATAAACAACTTTAACTTTTGACATACCTTTGAAATCAAATTTAAAATCAAAAGTTATAAACAAACAAGGCAATGCAAATCTACCATATTATGAACGGTGTGATCAATACACTCACACCACTAAAAAATGCAAATATGGTAAATATTACAAGCAATGCAACATGAACAATCATAGTACTAAATCATGCCACTTTCACAATTATTGTTCAATTTGTGAAAGAATCAACCATAGCACTGCTAACTGCTTTTTCAATAAGAAAAACTAGAAGCAAAACAAACAGTCTTAAGTTGAGAAATCAACTGAGAAACAAACAGTTTTTCTTAATAAGAACAAAGGAGGAGCACCACGACAAACTCCTCATCAGAAAGTTGTTTTAAATAATGATAAAACTTCTTATGACAACTTCAAACAATCAAACAGGAGACATAAATCTCAAAGCAGGCAACAAACATACATTAGCACTCAAAGGAGAAGAGCTCAAAGTACTTCTCCTGACAGAGCTAAAACCAATCTGAGGAAATCTAGTGTTACTGGTTTTCTAAACCATCAGACAATGCCACTTTAGAACAAATATGTGTTATGGGAAACATGGAAAACCCAAGACCATCTTGGCTTGGGTTGCTCCATCTAACTGATTTCTTTGCTTTTGCAGGGATCTTAAAGAAGGCCTGACAACATCTGGTATGTTGACAATGGATGTTCCCGACACATGACTGGAAATTGTTCCCTCCTTCAGGATTTTAAAAGCAAACAAGGAGAAAATGTAGCCTTTGGAGGAGATAAGTCGGGTGGAAAGATAACTGGTGAAGGAACATTATAAAATGGGTTGATGAGCTTTGAAAATATCAACTACTGCTCCAACCTCCAGTTTAATCTTCTCAGGGTATCCCAAATCTGATAAAGGATATGCCACCTTATTTGACTCCAACAACTGCTACATCCTCAAGATGGGTTTTCAAATACCTGAAGATTGTATCATTTTGAAAACACCTCATCAAAACAACACATATACTATTGATATGAACATTGTTTTAGCATCAACCCCTGAAACATGTTTACTATAAAATGCATCAGAAGATGTTTCCCAATTATGGCACAGACGTTTAGGACACTCAAATTATAACAGAATGAATCAACTTGTAAAAGGTGACTTAGTAATAGTTTTACAACAAAAAGAATTCTTCTGTACAGACCACTGCACTGTATTTCTGAAAGGCAAAAAACATAGAGTGTCTCATAAGTCAAAATTGGTAAACTCTAACAACACACCACTCAAATTGCTTCACATGGACCTTTTTGGCCCAACAAACATCCTAAGCAAAGGAAAGAAGCAATACTGTCTTGTGATAGTAGATGATTGCTCAAGATTCACATGGGTTTTCTTTCTACTACACAAGTCAGAAACATCAAAAATCATCAAATCCTTTATCACTAAAATTAAGAATCAATTGAATCTTAAAGTTAAATCTTTAAGAAGTGATAATGGTATTGAATTCAAAAATGACTCTATTTCTTCTTTTTGTGTAGAGAAAGGAATTAGTCATCAATTTAGTGTAGCAAGGACTCCTCATCAAAATGGAGTTGCTAAAAGGAGAAACAAAACATTAATAGAAGCTGCTAGATCTATGCTAGCTGACTCTCTATTTCCTATATCCTTTTGGGCTGAAGCAATCAATATAGCTTGCTACATACAAAACAGAACATTAATAATCAAAGAACATTCCAAAACACCATATGAATTAATGTTTAAAAGAAAACCATTCATTGGATTTCATAAAGCTTTTGGATGTTCTGTCTATATATTAAACACCAGAGAACAATTATCTAAGTTTTCCCCAAAAGTAGATGATGGATTTTTTGATGTATACTCCGGAAGCTCAAAAGCTTACCGAGTATACAATCCAAGGCTCAACATAATGGAAGAAACAACAGATTTTGTTTTTAATGAACATTCTTTCACTAAGAAAGTCATTGGATCAGACTGGTTGTTTGATATTGACTCATTAACAAAATCATTTGATACATATTACTTTGATGTTTCAGGTACCAAGGATGACAATGAGTATCCAATGGTTCCACCAACGACCATTGATATTCCTTTAACTACGGATCCTCCAAGAAGAACAAACATCACTCCTTCCAGTACCACAGTTTCACCTCCTCCAGAACAAACAAACACATCAAAAGGAACATCATTAGACACACCATCTTCATCAACTCCTCTGACCACCCAACCACAACCAAATAACCAAACAAAGTCACATCAACCAGCCATAGTTGAAGAAGATGATGATTATCATTCATTACCTGATATACATCATGAAGATGAAATTCTAGATTTCTTCCATGATTCTCCACAAACATTCACTGAAACCACACAACCAGAACAACAAACAACAACAAATACCCATGCTCATCCATCATCACCCAATCAAACAATCACCAATCTTGATTCAACCATCCCTGTTGATCAGATTGAAACAAGTAGTGTTCACAAATACCATCCTTTAGAAAACATCATAGGTGACCTCAATACCAGATTGACACAAAGTCAATCTGACACAATAAACATTTTCTTGTATTCCTGCTTCCTATCCCTAACTGTACCTAAAAACATCACAAAAGCACTCAAAGACAATAGTTGGATAAAAGCAATGCAAGAGGAATTACAACAATTCAGAAAGCAAGAGGTATGGAAGTTGGTTGACCTACCTGATGGTCAATATGCCATTGGCACAAGATGGCTATTCAAAAACAAAGCTGATGATAGAGGGATTGTCATCAGAAACAAAGCAAGGCTCATAGCCCAAGTATATACTCAAGAGGAAGGCATTGACTATTACGATGTCTTTGCTCCTATAGCTAGACTAGATGCCATCCGAGTGTTCCTTGCATATGCCTCATCAAAAAACTTCACTGTTTTCCAAATGGATGTCAAGTGTGCATTCCTCTATGGAAAGATAGGTGAAGAGGTATATGTTGCTCAACCACCAGGGTTTGAAGACCCAGAATTCTCTCATAGAGTCTACAAGTTAGATAAAGCTCTATACTGTCTTCATCAAGCACCCAGGAAGTGGTATGAAACTTTATCTAAGTTTCTACTATAGAATGGGTACACCCGAAGGAAAATAGATCAGACATTGTTCTTAAAACAAAAAGAACAAGACTTGTTAGTGGTTCAAGTCTATATGGATGACATAATTTTTGTCTCCACCAACATCCAACTTTGCAGAGAGTTTGAAACTCTTATGCAATCAAAATTCCAAATAAGTTCAATGGGAGAACTTACCTTCTTCCTTGGTCTTCAATTTCAACAATCTACTGAAGGAATTTTTATCAATCAAAGCAAGTATGTGAATCAGATATTAAAGAAATACCACATGTCTGATTGCACATCCAGCAAAACACCATTTGTAACTAGATTAAAATTTGGACCCGATCCAGAAGGAACATTAGTTGATCAGAAGCTCTACAGATCAATGATAGGTTCTCTAATGTATCTAATAGCAAACAGACCAGACATCATGAATGCAATTTGCATGTATGCCAGATACCAAGCAGATCCAAAAGAATCACATATAAATGCTATAAAGATAATCTTTAGATACTTAAAAGGCAAACCAGCACTTGGCCTATGGTATCCAAAAGATGGAGATTTCTCTTTATATGCATACATAGACAGTGATTATGGTGGATGCAATAGCAACAGAAAATCCACTACTGGAGGTTATCAGTTTCTTGGATCGAGATTGATCTCCTGGCAGTGCAAGAAATAAAACAAATGTCTCCGTATCAACAACTGAAGAAGAATACATAGCTGCTTCTGCATGCTGTTCTCAAGTGCTTTGGATTCAAAACCAAATGCTTGATTTTGGTTTTAATTTTCTTAAAACACCCATACACATTGACAATTCTGCTGCCATGTTTATCACTGACAATCTAGTTTAACATTCAAAAACAAAATATGTAGATATCAGATATCACTTTCTGAGAGATTGCTCAGAAAAGGGTCTGATAAAGTTGATCAAAGTCCATACAGACAATAAATTGGCAGACCTGTTAACCAAACCATTTGATTCAACAAGATTTGAATTTTTTGTTCAATCACTTAGTATGATCAACTATGAACCAAACAAGTAATGTTTTCAAAACATTAGTTTCAAACAAGCTTGATTTTGTCGAAGTCCAAGCTTAACATCACACAAGCATCTTTCAAAATCAAGATATCAAACAAATACTCATGATTTCAATTAACAAACAATTGGAATCACACATGACCACTCATGAGAAATGATAGTACACTAGATTATTTCTTCACTTGAGTCATTTTCCACTAATAAAGACTGAGAATACTTTGTTTGATATGTGGATAGGCTCAGCATGGGACACCTAACATAACATACAACAATGAAGAAATAAATTCTCACAATTGTGTGGTCAGCAACACACATCTTGGTTTATTGTGAGTATTGGTCTATCCAATATAGGTTACTTGTAAAGTAACTTTGATACACCAAGTGAAACAGTTTATAAACCGCTCAATCATACAAGTGTCTTCTTTGTTATGATTATCATATACCTGGAGTACACTAAGGCATTATTTGTTGTACTGAGCACAAAACTGAATGTCCTACATTATGATCCAAAAAGATTCCCAATGAGAAACACATCCATTAAGGTTGAACAATCAAAAGAATCCCAAAGAGGATCACCTTCCAAAGTGAAGTGAAAACAAATCCCAATATTGATCAAACAACATGGATCAAATTGAGCATTTAAACTCCTAAGTAACTTGGTCATAAGTATTAAAAGAACTTTCTAGTATATCTTGAGGAGGATTGATCGTAACATACAATCTGATGTGAGGTACATACAAATCATCTTAATACACCCAAAACATGATAATCACTCACTGTTTTAATCAATCATTAATACTAAGAATGAGTTTAAGTGGATCACAATATCTTTAATTAACATTGTATTAGTCTATGTCTATTCTCAAAATCATTCAAACAACTCAGTAAAAATTTAAGACTAGTATGAACTCATATTATGTGCAAATGATTCTTGCCCAAACATGAAAATCATTCATTTGTTAGTTAGATAAAGTGTCATCCTTCTAAATGTTTATCAAGCAAGCAATCAAATTGGACTTTGATAATTTCCATTCAAACACATTCAAATTTTTATCATTTTATAAAAAGTTTTTATAAATATGGGGGAGAAAATGAACATGGAAATATCAAAGGGAGCAGAATATGTGCATAATCATACAAACTTTTAAAATTTGAAATTTTAAAAATTTTGAGTTTTAAATAAAGCCAAGTCAAGCAAGCACCAAAACACAACAGTTTGACAAACATACATATGTACAATATTACACAATATTGCTTGTGAGTGATTCTTTAACATCCATAGATTGATCATGTTAAAAATCTAAAATTTTAACAAACATTCAAATTTTGAAACATTTTAGATGATTTTATCAAACATGCTTCTAAAGAAAAATTTTCAAAATTAGCTTCGAAAGAAATCATTTCAAAACAAACAAAATTTTTAATTTTGACAACTGTTGTCACTGCAGACACACAAACATACATCCACTATAGCTACAGTAACTCAGTAACACTCAAAACACACTAAGTGTTTATAGCGGATGATGTTTCAAAAACATCCGCTGTGAATACAGTAACACTCTACAGCGTATGACTGAGACTAGTCATCCGTTGTTGAAACAGTGCAAGTGTATACAGCATATGCACACAGGTAATCATACGCTATAAACATTCATACATCATACAAAAGGGTTTTCGCGCATGACAATAAGTCATCCGTTGCGAATGTATTGAAATCATTCCTAAATGTCCACAGCGCACGAGACATGTTCATCCGCTGTGAACAACAAAACAATTTTTCAAAGGGTTCACAGCGTATGTACAAATGCTCATTTGTTGTGTTTAAACAAACAAACAAACAAGATTCCACAGCACATGAATCATTGTTCATCAGCTTTGAAAACTGTGGTCAACCATAGCGTAAGAGTTTTTAGTCATAAGTTGTAATTTTCAAATTTATTCATGTGTGCACACGAATGATCAAATGACCATCCACTATGAACACAGTACAACATCCAAGGGTTCACAGCGTACAAGTTTAAATTGTACAGCGGATGCACTGTACACACAGCGCATGTGTAACTCATAGCGGACAACTTAAAATTAACATTTAAGTTTAAACTATATGCACAGTGGACATACACACTGTATACACAGTGGATGTTCATATTTTTCTGTTGTATATATAGTCCTACACTTGTGATTTTCAATCATCACGAGTGAGAGAGAGAAAATTAAAATTTTAAAACGTTCAAAAATCCGCTAAACCTTAAACCCCTGTTCGATTAAAAACCAAATATGTGTTTGATTCTACCACTGATTGTTGATTAAATAGGTATAACATCAAGAATCTAATCATCAAACAATCATTAAAACATCTTGTTCATTGCTTCTGATTCGAAAATAGGTATATATAGTCTTTTGATGTTTTAAAAATAACTCAAACACTGAATATGTGTTAGATGACCTTAGTCGAATGTATTAGGACTGTTGTTTTGATGTAATTTGATTAAGTGTTCATTGGGATCATGAACAATCATGATGTTCTTGCCAAAAGCATACAAAAATTGATGTTTGATCTTTGAAAATGTTTAAACTAACTTGATATATGTTATAACTTGGTAAACATGTTCAAAAGTTTGTTAGAAACATGTAAAATTAGTTAATTTGGCATGGCATTGAAGACACCAACATTAAATGCATATTCATTCAATGTGCATTCAATGAATGTTTTGACTTCAACAGTCAAACTGAAATGTTCAAGTTGAGTTGTCATGAAATGAAATTATTGTACAATATGACACAAACAACTCTTAGTGATAAAACAAACACAATGCAAAACAATTTGGATCAAAACAAATTAAATCAAACAAGATTTTCATGAGTAAAATTGACCAAATAGACTTTTGTTAAGTCAAACTAAATTAGTTATTAATACCAATCAAACATACACTTTAAACAAGTGACAAGTGTTAAACATACATATAACACCATTCCATATCAAACATATCATCTTAATGAACACTTGATCAACATTTTATCATCTTATACATCATACATCATAATCAAACAAGTTACTAACATATTTCTCTTATTCATTACAGATATGGCAAATCTAGTATTTGTCAGAGATCATAATCTCTGTGCCTTTCTCAACCTAGATTCACCTAAGGCTGAGAACTACAGAGATATCATTCAAGCTATAAGACAAACCAGGCTGGTTCATGCTATGACAACCAGGACTGAGATTTATGAGGATCACATAGTCTAATTTTGGACTCATGCTCATCTAGAACAAATGAATGGTGAGCAAGTAGTAGTCTCCACAGTTCATGATCATCAGATTACTATCTCTGAAGAAGTAATCAGGAGAGTATTATAGCTTGGAAATGAAGATGCTGAAGGACCAGTAGAATTTTGATAAAAACTATGTGTTACATGTTTTCAGGCAAATAGGCTACACTGGTACCATAGACAGGAAAGAAATCAAGAAATCATACATGTGTGCCCAATTTAGATTCCTCATGCACACATACCAAAAGACTATGATAAACAAAAAGACTGGCTAGGATGCCACTTCTCTGAGGAGCTCTTCAGCCATTACAAGCATCATTGCAGAGAGACCATTTAACTTTGCAGCCCAAATCCTCAATGGAATGGTCTATAACTTAACAGAGGTGAGGAACAAGTTTTACATGTATCAAAGATCCTACAAATGATCATTGATGATCAGTTTCAAAACATACCAAGAGAGGGTGCTATTCTCCAACCAGTTCATTTTAATGATCATGTGTTTAACAGAATTAAGTCAAGCCTGTATCAAGGAAATGAACTACCAGTTCCTCCTCCTATGGTTGATTTTGATATACCAGTTGCTGATGTGTTCATGAGGATTCCAGGTCAGGGAGAACCAAACATGATGTGTCAAAATATGATTCACTAATAACAAATCATACAGCTGTCTCAATCATACAACATGAGCAAGCTGCTCCTGAGCCTGAATCAATTATACATCATATAGATCCAATTGCTCTGAACCAGAACCATTCATTTAACAAGAACAATCTAAGTTTGAGCGTTACATGCCTTTACCACCACAAAGCCCAACCTTTTCTGATCAACAAACATTGTCTTCTCTTTTGAGAGACATTGATGCATCCTTGGAAGAACACACAAGTCAACAAGAAGAAGTTGGCACCTCATCAGCTCAAGAGCATGATCTTGAATTGCAAATCACTACTGAACCTGTTGATGGTGAAGAACAAGGCAACGAAATTCCAATAGAGGATGAGATTGAATACTCTAAAGTGTTTCTATCCACTGAGTTTAACAAGCTGATTAAGAAGTCTAATAACAGAGCTAGAAAGCTAAAAGATAAGCTGAAAGAAAAATATTAAGTGATAGAAAAGTTCACAGCAGATCAAACAGCTCAGAAGTTGGTTGTTCAATTCTTAGAACAACAACTAAATCAATCAAAAGAAGAGGTGAAAGCAAAGGATCAAGATCTTAACAATACAAGACTAGATGTTGCATATCTAACTAAGAAGATAGATGCAAAGGATAGTGAAATAGATGAATTGAAAAAGATCATTACTGCTCAAAATGAAGAATTCAAAGACTAAACAGAGAGATGGAATACATAGACACTCAACTGAATGAGGAAGAAAATTCAAAAGGTTAAGAACCGGACTTGAGTGATGAATTTGAAGAACAGATTATGACTCAAGCAGAAGAAACAAGCTCTCAGGAACAACATACAGAATTAGCACTCATTATTCTTGAAGAGTCATACTCTATGGAACAATTGTTTGGTGAGGCAAACCCATTTGAGAACATACACTACTCACCAATACTCAGACAACATTTTCATACACCAGACACCCAATCAACACAAACTGACATTATTCCAGTCAACCCACTCTTTGAGAAGCAAAAAGAACTAATCAAACAATTTGTTGAATCCTTGAAAGAACAACCCAAACCAACCAAAGATCAAGCCTCATCATTATCATAGCCTTCTTTAAAAACATTTGAAAGAAAAAAGAAAGAGGTTGTACCTAGCTTCTTTGATGAAGGGAAAGCAGCAGGTTTAAGAACAAAAAGAACCTGAATAACCACCACTAAAGCTATTGAAAGTCAAAGCTAAACCAGTGGATGATGATGAACCTTCTAAGGCTGCTACTAGAGAAGAAGGTAAAATTGATCAAACTCATGATCAACAGCCTATAATCATCTTGAGTGATTTTGATGATGAAGATGAAGATAGAGATGAAGATGTTATGCAAAACTGATCGGTTCAAAAGGATCAAATCTGTGATGATTTCATGATGCAATAATCAAACACAAACAATTACATCAAAAAAATCATAGATTTTATTGATAGCAAATGCACGGATACATTGTGTAGGTTTACAGTTCATTCAACTGATTCTAACTGTTTCTTCGATCTAAGATGTCTAAGAACTAGTCTCTCAAAGTCTCTAAAGTCTACCTTGCACATACATAAAATATCCTATATATACTATCAAGAAACTAAGGAACATATATTTACAAATAACTCCCTATATTATGACAAAAAAACATATAAAGACCAAACGCTAATCTTCTAGAGTCTAACAATACTCCCCTTAAGATTACATTTGTCTTCAGTCCACAAAATCTTCAATCTTCAAAATAATCTTCAGGCTCTTCTTTGATCTTGAACATCAGCTTCTCTTTGTAAAGCTCGAGTTCCTTGAACGCCTTTGTGATTGCTGATTTAAATTTACCTGCATGTATTCCTTGTTCAAGCTTTGATGCATTTGTCTTGATCTCCATCTGGTCCATCTTCTCCAGTGTCTCCTTGGATAAACCTGCAATGTCAATGATCGTGTAGAATTCCAATGGTTTAGGATACTCTTGAGAATGCATCTCTAACACACTTTACTGGAAATTCTCATGAAATCGATCGTCTTTATATCTTTCTTAACAATGTTTGCATACGCTAACGCTTTGCATATTGCAATCCTTTCCATTGCAGCATCCATTACTTTGATGATTGTCATGAAATATTTCTTGTCATTTTCAGAAACTTGTAAAGAAATATGCTCAAACTTTTGTATTGACAGAAATGAGATGTAACTTGGATGTAACAATTTAAGCTCAAACACTCCAAACAATGAGATCATGTCTTTATCCTAATCGTTAAGGTTTCGAACAAGTTTCAACTCAAAAGTTTCAACGTTGTAAAACCATCGCAAAATTGGTTTTGCTGTTTGAGTCCGTGAATAATTTTCACTCCTAGGTTAGTAACTTTCTCAAAAAATTGGTCACTATATGCATCCAGGAATTTTTCTTCTTCTTTAGCTTTTTCACCACTTTTTCTCTTACTTTTCAATGACTTAAAGTATTCCTTATCTTCTTGATCACAGCGAGTTTTCATAAACAAACTCATTCTTGATATGCCTCGATTTAACAACTATACAAAATTTTCACCACGACTTGCTTTTGTCGAGTTAATCAAAGGAAATCTGTATAACGCTTTCAAGTCTTGAACTGGAAGTTCAATGATGCTCGTGTAAAAGTGATAGACATCACATATAGCATTTACTCGTTTAAACAAAAATGCGTCAAAGATTTTGTCATACTTCCAAGCTGCCATCTTTACATTCTTTGTTATGTCAGGAACAATCATTGCGTTCAGCAATTCAGAGATTGATTGTCCTTTTTGCAAGACATTTCATACTAAATCACCAGCTATTCTTGCTTTGTTCCAAAGCTGTTTCTGCTCAATGGACACTTGATAAGCTTGTTTTTCTGATTCAAGAAACATCTTCATTAGTTCTTTCCTTCTTTCATGGCTACTCCTCATCAATTCCATATTTTTGATCTCTTGAGGCTTCAATATCTTTGTTCTTTTTGTAATCTCAAGATATTGTGGGTTATCCATATCAAGCATAATCATTCTGTTGTTTTGTCTTTTTGTCTCTTGGAAACTCTTTACCAAGTTCCTTAATGATTCAGCTTGTAATCTGTTTAGCTTCTTTCTTGGATAATTTCAAGATTGTAACCATAATCTCAGCTCAGTATTCATATTATCAGGATCTGGATGGTGTAATTCTGAAGATGAAAGTTCCTTAATATTAATACTTTCCTGCAGAGGATTCCATTCACCATGTTCTACAACAATCTTATCTGGTTCCACATGTGCACTAGATTCAGCAGTTATGCACTATTCATACTCTTCGTTTATTTGAGAAACAATCAACCCATCTAGAAAAACTCTGTTATACTTCATTTTAAACAAGTAATTATATCTATCTTCGACATCCACAGGTATATCTTCTGTTGTTGCCTCAATTGGTGAGTAATTTGCTTCTACAATATCTTTATCTTCCAATACCTCATCATACATCATTAAACTCAGTTTCTAAATCATCAAGAGCTTCGATCGTCTCTTGAGCTTCAAGTTCTTGATTTTCTTGAGTTTTAGTTTCAGATGCAATCTTTTGTATTTTCGATGAAGATTTAGCTAGAACTGATACATCAATGTCATCAATCTTTCTTTTTCCTTTATCTACTTCAGATATCTTCTCAACATCAATTAAAATCACTTCAAATACAATCATCACCTCAGGAGATGGAGATTTTATACTTTCCTTCATTCTTTAAAATTCTTCTTTTAACTTCTCATGATCTTCACTTAATTTCTTAAACTTTTCTTCCATGAGATCATAATCTTTAAGCATCACTTCAAAATTTTTCAAATTTGTTTCTTTGTCTTTTTAAAGCTCAGCAATCACTAGATCTTTCTTTAACAGTTCCTCTTTTAATTTCTCATTTTCTTCTTTTAACTTCTCAATAAGCTTATCCTTGTTTGAGTTTTCTTCTTTTAATGAATCCATTATCTGCTGAGTATTTTTCTCCTCAGTCAGATTTGTAACCTGTTGACTTAACCTTTCACTTTCATCTGGTATAACAGACTCAAAGGTTTCAAAATTTTGAAAATCATCTTCAACTTCATGTTGTTCTTCAGTTTCAACAACTTCTTCAATCATTTCCACAATCTCATCAACATTTTGATTTTCTTCATTTACATCTTCAATTTGTTCAACTTCATGAACTTCTTCATGTACTTTTTCTACATCATTACCATCATCAGTATCATCATCAGTTGAACTAGAACTTTCATCATCAACATCTTCATCATCATTATCTTCATTTTCATCATTATCTTCATCATCATCATCAGATATATCTTGAGGATCTTCTTCAATTAGATTATTTGGATCTACTGGTTCATCCTCAATCAAATGAAAATGCTCTTCATTTATGTTTACTTCATCTCGAGCAACTGCTCTCATATATTCAAACAAAGGAATATTTTGAGCACCAGTGATCATTGCCAGTCTTTTGTATGAGGTTTCATTCATGTGCTCAAGATTTAGTCTTTCACCACCAACTCCATAAACATGGAAATCTAGATTAGCTTCATTAATAATCATTTGCAAAAAATCTTGGGTACATCAAGTATTTGTTTCTTATCCCTTTTTCCAAGTTAAATACAAATCCATTAAGAATCCATCAAGCCATGTTAAATCTTCTATTTCTTGCAATGGCTAAGATAGGAGAAGCTATATCAACTGGAAATGAGTTCCATCCAGCACTTCATTTTGACATACAGTGTTGGAAGATATAACAAAGAAGTTTCCAGTGATTGTATACTCTGGCTCGAAAGAATTGCTTCTTTGGAAAATTATCCGGATGACCCATGGCAATAAAAATTTCTCTACACTCGTTAAAAGTAAATTCTGCCAAATCTTATGGATCATTATCTCCCATCCTTAGAGCTTCTCTAATGGATTGTTCAAATACTTCGATCATTCTTTCATTTGTAATGAATCCTCTTACAACCTTTCTTCCTTCTTCATCTCTTTCAACAGAAGCAATGTTCCAAAATTTCTTGATTAATCGAGCATATATGACTAGTTGTGAACACATAGTATATACATACTTAGTCCTCAATAAGAATCTGATCATCTCTTCGTATCCAATAGCTTCTCGAACATCTTCGTTAAGAAAAGCAGCTACATTATGATTTGGTTCAAACTTAAGCTCAGCCATCTGTATGTATAATATAGAGAAATTTAGTCACATTTGAATTTGCAAAACTTAAAAGCAAATTGTGATTTATCAATTTTGAACCAAAATACTTAAAATTTTCTAAGTGTTTATATATATCTCATTACATGAACAAGAGTATATTGGTTACAAGTTTGATTTACACAATTCATAATAATAAAGTAATGCATTAAGTGTCTTGAACTTTGATTAGATTTCAATTGAATTAGCATTTTTTAAACTTTCAAACTTAACTTTCACACTAAAAAAATTTCTAAGTGTTCAACATACTCTGTCAAGAGCAGATTGCATTCAAGTTAATGTTTGAATGATTTAAACACACCAAATCATTGAAATTTTTGTCCAAATCAGATTAATGAATGAAATTTTGTGATTAATTTGACATTTTATTAACAATTTCATGAATTTGACTGTTCATATTCAAAACCCGACTGATGAACATAATCATCAAGAACACATTGTTTTGAAATATGGATTTGACGATTCCAATCTGTTCGAAAACATGTTTATATCATCAATCAATGTTCAATTTCAGTTGTTTATGCACATTATTTTCACAAATTTCAATTATTTCTTCGAACTAGAGTTAATACGCCTAAACTGACATAAAACGCCCGATTAAATTCGAAGTATAAACTTGGATTCAGATGAATTTAATCTCGAAATGATGTTTAGATTCAGTGTATATACCTATAAATCACAAGAATTAACACCAAACAATTAGAAATGATGAACTGAATGATGTGAGTGTATGAGTGTCGAGAGTGTTTCAGGGGATTTTGAGTGTATGAATGATTAAATCACAAGTGTTGTATATATATAAGTGAAAATTTTAGGCACATGAGAATTGTTTGTGAGCAATGGAATGAATTTTACACTAAGTATTTAGGCGCATGAGCACTGTTTGTGCGCATGAGGTTTAGACGCATGGGCACTGTTCAAGCGTGTAAGCATTGTTTAGGCGCTTTGGCACTGTTCAGGTGCACGAGACTAGATGAAAGGCCCAACACTTGGTAATTTTTCACTTCAAACGTCTAACCCTTGGAAGCCTGGTACTGTTTAGGCGCATGAGCATAGTTGATACGCCTAACACTTAACCAAAATTTTAGACACATGACAACTGTTTAGGCGCATGAGCTTGTCTGAAATGCCCAACACTTGTGCAAATTTCTGAAAAATCACCATACTCCTGAATTAAGAGTAGTGTTCAGACGCATGAGGATACTTCCATAAGTCTTGACACTTGTCATTTTTCTCATCATCCATCTGAACACTATTTAAACATATTAGCACTGTTCACACTCAATTTTTAACACTTAGTCAAAATTGTTTGACTATCACTCAAACTTTTCATTAATTTCCCTCAATTTTAACATTTATGACATTCAAAATTTTATTTATTTATTAATTTTTTAATTTTAAATTTTCAAAAATTAGTTTCCCGTCATTTTAGTCTCTATTTGTAAGGCCCCGTTCCCGGAGACCTCACAGTTGGTCAATCACAACACTATACATATAAAACATTATACATTTCATTAGATATAGCAGCGGATTAAGTTAACAAAACCATTCATGCATATAATTAATGTTGCAAAATAATACATCGTTGTAATTTAGAGTTACAAAATAATCAATTAGTTGCATTACAATACAACAAAATCGTTAAGCATGAACGAATGGCAGTCTTGCCCCGATGAGTAGCTTTCCCCGACTGCCATCCTCAGCAATATTTACCTGCCAACTGAAAATGCATAAAAGTCAGCGTTGCTGAGTGAGTCCTAGTTTTAAAAGTATAAAAATACCTTGTATGATTTGTATACGAAAATATTCCTTTTTGAATAAAATACCTTACTTTCGTATGCGACACACATCATACGTAAATTCAGATAATATTCATAATTATCATCAATATATTTTCATTCTTTCTTTCATTATTATATTTCACTTTCCTTTCGGACCAATGTGCAATACCCCGAACATTGCGCACGAAGCTGGTGCTGGGCCTGAGGTCTATAAATAGACCCCGAACATTGTGCACGAAGCTGACCCAGTCACCTGAGGCAAGCAACAAAGGTCCTGTCAATCTCAAAGATTGACCCTGCGTGCATCCTCATGGGGTAGCTAACCCGCACACAGTTGAGCTGACAACCCATGGCTGTGAACCTCCTTTCATTTTGCATGCAATACTTTCATTCATTCATTATGTTCCACTTTTCATTAATATTAATCTTTCACTTGATTAATAATGATACTTATGAGCATAATCACACCACATAAAGCCATATAACAATACATAATAAGGAACATAAGAACAGCCCAAAAACATGCATAAAATAAATAAATAAAATCACCAAGTCAAATCAGGGTCAAACCCTAAAATTTTATTTTCCCAAAATTTTAGAAATTTTTTTCCAAGTGTTCTAGGCGTATGAGCATTATGTAGGCGCATGAATCTTGCTTGGGTGCAAATATGATGTGGGCGCATGAGCCAACACTTAGGCGTCTGAGCACTAACTTTGGGCACATGAGGTACTGCTCAGGCGCATGGGGTATTGTTTGGGCGCATGGGTTAACACTTAGGCTTTTCTAAGTCAAATTTCTAGGTGCATGGGCCCTGTTTGGGCACATGGCCAACTGTTGTTCATTTTTCAGAATCAAATTCACAATTTGCATATGAACCTGTTCTAAGCTTATTCCTATCATTCTAAGCAACAACATCACATAAACAACCATGTAACCCAAGGACTTAAGTATATACACATACAGTTATACATATAACAATTGTAAACCCTTAAAACATGCATTTTCAGCCCCAAAAGTTTAAAACACATAAAGAAGCGGGGTCTAGAACTCACCTATTACAGCCAACAAGTAAAACTCCTCCCAACTTGTATACACGAGAGTTCAAACACCTAAATCAAGCCAAAACAAACACCCAAACACAAAAAGCACATAAAAATCAGTTTTATGGTTGAAAACCCAACAAAACAGAACCAATTATGCAAAGAATTGCTTACCAAGAGCAAGAATCAGTTTCTTCTTCTTCTTGAAACCGAGATGGAAACGTTTCAGCTTTCTTTCTTTCTTCTTTGTCGAAAACAGCAGGTAAAGAGCTCAATATGGGCGGCCATACCCATAAATTAATAAAATAGTTGACTTTTGTACCTTTTACACAAAAGCCCCCTCCACTTTTGCCCCTTTTCGTTTTCTTCAAGATACTTTTCTTTTCTTTTATTTTGACAAGGATTTCGGGTGTTACAAGTCTACCTCCCTTAAAGAGGTTTTGTCCCCGAAACCTGTCACTCTTCGAACAACTGTGGGTAATGCTGTCTCATTTCTTCCTCAGTCTCCCATGTAGACTCAAAACCCTTCTGGTGTTTCCATTGCACACGTACAAGTGGAACCACTTTATTTCGCAGTCTCTTCTCCTTCCAGTCTATGATGGCCACTGGTTGCTCCACATAATTGAGCCTTTCATCCACCTCGATATCCTCCAATGGCACGATCATATCTTCATCGGCTAAGCATTTTCTCAGATGAGATACATGGAATGTCAGATGAATTCCACTTAACTCATCAGGCAGTTCTAAACGATAGGCCACCTCTCCTACTCGTGCGATGATTTGGAAAGGCCTTATGTACCTTGGGCTCAGCTTACCCCTTTTCCTAAACCGAATGATCCCCTTCCAAGGCGAGACCTTCAACATGACTCTATCACCCACGTTGAATTCAATCGGTCTTCGCCTTTTGTCGGCATACGACTTTTTTCTATCCTTGGCCACCTTCATATAGGCTTTGATCTTTTCTAACTTTTCTGTCGTAGCCTCGATCACTTCCACGCTTCCCAACTCTTTCTGGCCAATGCCACCCCAGCACACAGGCATTCGACACCTTCTACCATATAGCATCTCATATGATGGCATACCAATGCTTGCATGATAACTGTTGTTGTATGAGAATTCCGCCAATAGTAGGTGATCATCCCAACTTCCTCCAAAGTCAATCACGCATGCTCGGACCATATCCTCGAGCGTCTGAATCGTCCTCTCAGACTGACCATCTGTCTGAGGATGGTAAGCCATACTAATGTGTAGCCTCATCCCCATCGCATCATGAAATCTTTTCCAAAACTTTGATGTGAACCGGGTGTCACGGTCCGATACGATAGACACCGGCACACCATGACCAGCTACAATCTCTTTAATGAACAGATCCGCCAGTCTCTCAGATGAATATGTCTCGCGGATCAGTAGGAAGTGAGCACTCTTTGTCAGACGATCAACTATCACCCATATGGCGTCATACCCCCTTTCCATGCGCGGTAACTTCGTTATGAAGTCCATGGTGATGTGCTCCCACTTCCACTCGGGTATATCCAATAGTTGGATCTTCTCATATGGCTTCTGGTGCTCTGCCTTCACTTGAAAGCAAGTAAGGCACTTACTCACATACTCCACTACATCGCGCTTCATTCCCGGCCACCAGTACTCTTTCTTCATGTCTTGATACATCTTAGTAGCGCCGGGATGAATGGAGTATCGAGTCTTATGGGCTTCATCCATGATACGCCCCCGTAGGTATCCGTAACGAGGGATCCACATCCGCCCAAAGCGGGTTCGAACTCCATGGGTATTTTCTCCCAACTCCATGACCAGACCTCTAATCCTTTCAAAGTTAAGGCGATCTTCTTTCAATGCCTCATTTTGAAATTCCTTGACTTGCGTCATCACATCAGAGGTCATCACCAACTGATAAGCTTTCACTCGGATTGGCTCAGGTCTCTCATTTCAGCTAAGGGCATTAGCCACTACATTGGCCTTACCCGGATGGTAGTGGATCTCACAATCATAATCGTTGATCAACTCTAACCACCTTGTCCGCCTCATGTTGAAATCCTTTTGCTCAAAGAAATACTTTAAGCTTTTGTGGTCCGTGAAGATTGTGCACTTTGCCCCGTACATGTAGTGCCTCCAAATCTTTAGTGCGAAAACCACAGCCGCTAGCTATAAATCATGGGTTGGATAATTGACCTCGTGAGTTTTCAACTGTCGGGACGCGTAGGCTATTACCATTCCACGTTGCATCAACACGCAACCCAGTCCTGAGTAAGAAGCATCCGAATATACCACTAAGTCTTCACTCCCTTCGGGTAATGTCAAAACAGGAGCTTGAGTTAATCTTGCCTTTAACTCCTCAAAAGCATCCTCCTGTTCCCGACCCCACACAAACTTCACGTCCTTGCAAGTCAATTTAGTCAAAGGTGAGGCTATCTTGGAAAAGTCTTGAATGAATCTCCTGTAGTAGCCCGCCAATCCCAAGAAACTTCGAATCTCGGATGGCGTCTTCGGAGACTTCCATTGCATCACCGCCTCAACGTTCACAGTGTCTACCATAATTCTTTCAGAATTCACCACATGACCTAAAAATTGAACTTCGCGTAACCAAAAAGCACACTTAGATAATTTAGCATATAGCTTCTCCCTTCTAAGTGTCTCCAACATTTCGCGTATGTGGCCGGCATGTTCTTCTTCGCTCTTTGAATAGATCAGGATATCATCAACACAATCACGGATTTATCTAACATTGGCCGACACACTCGGTTCATCAAATCCATAAAGGCAGCTGGTGCGTTAGTTAGACCAAAAGACATAACAAGAAACTCGTAATGTCTGTAAAGCGTGTGAAAAATTGTCTTAGGAATGTCTTGCTCCTTCACCTTCAATTGATGGTAGCCAGATCGAAGATCTATCCTTGAGAACCAACTTGCACGTTGGAGCTAGTCAAACAAGTCATCTATCCTGGACAGGGGATATCGGTTCTTCACCGTTAACTTGTTTAACTCCCGGTAGTCTATGCACATCCTCATACTACTGTCTTTCTTCTTAACAAACAGGACCGGAGCACCCCAGGGAGGGATACTCGGTCGAATAAATCGTTTATCCATCAACTCCTGCAGTTGAACCATTAGTTCTTTCATCTCGGTCGGAGCTAATAGCTACAGTGCTTTGGCAATGGGTTGAGCACCGAGTATCAGATAAATCTGAAACTCAATCTCACGATCCGGTGGCACACCTGGTAAGTCTTTTAGGAACATGTCCGGAAAGTCACACGCAACTGGTACATCAGACAATTGTGGTACTGACGCGTCCATATCCTTTACGTAAGCCAGGTAGGCACTACATCCCCGCTTCATGCACTTCTCTGCCACCGCCATTGAAATCACCTTCGGAACCATAGTGACGCGATCACCGTAGACCGTCATTAGACTTCCATCGGGTGCAATTAATCGAATCATCTTCTTACGACACACGATATTTGCCTCATAGGCTGCTAACCAATCCATCCCTAAAACTACATCAAATCCACCTAGGGACATCACAAATAGTTTAGCAGAGAACCTATGGCCCTCAAGTTCTATGCCACAATCTTCTATCATCTCAGAAATTCTAGTAGACTTGCCAATAGCAGTTTCTACATTAAAGGGATCATCAATACTCCTACTACTAACAGGAAACTTAGCACAGAAAGCAGCAGAAATGAAATTCCTACTAGCACCAGAATCAAATAATACAGAGGCACAAGTTTGGTTTACTAGAAACATACCTGACACGACATCGGGGTCCACTCTAGCCTCCTCGCAGGTCATCATGAATGCTCTATCACTTGCCCTCTGCCCTTCACTCTCCGTCCTCTTCTTCTCCCCTGGACTCTCGACCCTTGGCTTCTTACAATCCCTACTCACATGCCCCTCCTCACCATAGTTATAACACCTCAACACCCTACAATCCTTCGCAATGTGACCAAGCTTCCCACACTTGATGCATACATTCGATCCCCACATGCACTCACCAGTGTGCTCCTTCCAGCATTTGCCACACTTCTTCATCCCCGAGCTTGATGACCCCACTCTTCGGTCATCCATCCTCATCCTATTGTTGTTTGGAGTAAAACCACCACATCCAAACCGCTTCCCATTCTAGTTATTACCACCACCACCCTTCTTGTGTGCTTCCACCATGGTCTCCTCCCTCTCGTCATACAACCTAACCTCCAGGTCTACCACCGATCGAAAGGTACCCGGCGGGGCAGCAATCAAATGCCTGTGGATATCAGCTGGCAATCCCTGAATATATCTCTTAATCTTTCTTGATACCAACGTCACCTGATCCGGCACCAGCCCTGCCATTTCGTTGAACTTGGTGGTGTATTGCTGGTGGGTCATGGTTCCCACCTCAAGCTGTAGGAACTCTCTTTCAATCATGTTGAGCTCTTGGTGAGGATAGAATTCCTTAATCACCATTTTCTTCAACTCTCCCCACCTCATCCTTCTGATGGCTCTGCTGCCCTCGGCTTGGACAATATTGTCCCACAACACAGAGCCGAGTCAACAAACGAGTGAGTGGCAAACTTCACCTTCTGGTCCTCCCTGCACTCACTAATCTCTAACACCGCCACCATCTCTCTTACCCAGCGGTGAGCAGCGGCAACATTACCGTTTCCATCGAAAGTTGGGGGTTTGCATCATTGGAATGCCCCATAACTACATCCCTTCGCGGTTTCCTGCACTTCCGCCTCCTCTTCATCATTGGAGTCCGACATCCCAGTGTTCAGTTCTTCCTCTTCACCATGATCTCCTTCATTTCCCCTTCTCCCAGTTGTCCTTCTTCTCTCCTCCTCCTTCTCCTTCTTCTCGTCCTCTCTCACAGCATGGATGACCTCGGTCACCACAGACGGTAGGATCGTCTGCATGACTTGATGCACTTCTTCCATAATTGACTCCTTTACTGAGGCTCTTAAGTTAGCACTATCATCCACACCCTCCGGATGATGAATCCCAGGCTCAGTAGGAGCCGTTTCTGCAGTCTTTGTCTTCTTCCTAGTAACACGTGGTCTAGCACCACGGCCACCCCGTGCTCCTCCTCTAGAAGCCTTTGACGATCTACCACCATCCATCCACTAATACTATAAGATTCAAAAACTAACACGGTCATTCAAGGTAATAACTCAGTTTATGTCGAGTATAGTTAGTCCCTAATTACAGTGGCCAGTTATGATTAGCCACTTACTTTACTCTTCATCCCCCGAGCATTTCCTACCCTGACTATATTAGTATTCAAATCTACTAAAGGCACATAAATCAGATAGCACACACACATAATACCGGTTAACATTAAGAAAAGAAATACCTGATCGTACGTAGCTACTCGAGTTGGCATCCCTCCATTCGGTCCCATTCTCAGTTTAAGTTTAGGTTTTTGAAAATATTTACCCATTTCTCTTAAACTTTGGCTCTGATACCAACTTGTAAGGCCCCGTTCCCGGAGACCTCACAGTTGGTCAATCATAGCATTATACATATAAAACATTATACATTTCATAAGATTAAGCAGCGGATTAAGTTAACAAAAACCATTCATGCATATAATTAATGTTGCAAAATAATACATCATTGTAATTTAGAGTTTCAATATAATCAATTAGTTGCATTACAATACAACAAAATCATTAAGCATGAACGGATGCCAGTCTTGCCCCGACGAGTAGCTTTCCCCAAGGGCCATCCATACCTGCCAACTGAAAATGCATAAAAGTCAGCGTTGCTGAGTGAGTCATAGTTTTAAAAGTATAAAAATACCTTGTATGATTTGTATACAAAAATATCCCTTTTTGAATAAAATACATTACTTTCGTATGCGAGCACACATCATACGTACATTCAATTAATATACATAATTATCATTATTATCTTTTCATTCTTTCTTTCATTATTATCTTTCACTTTCCTTTCAGACCAATGTGCAATACCCCGAACATTGTGCATAAAGCTGGTGTTGGGCCTGAGGTCTATAAATAGACCCTGAACATTATGCATGAAGCTGTCCCAGTCACCTGAGGCAAGCAACAAAGGTCCCGTCAATCTCAAAGATTGACCCTGTATGCATCCTCGTGGGGTAGCTAACCCGCACACAGTTGAGCTGACAACCCATGGCTGTGAACCTCCTTTCATTTTGCTTGCAAGACTTTCATTCATTCATTATGTTCCAATTTTCATTAATATTAATCTTTTACTTGATTAATAATGATACTTATGAGCATAATCACACTACATAAAGCTACATAACAATACATAATAAGGAACATAAGAACAGCCCAAAAAGATGCATTAAATAAATAAATAAAAACACCAAGTTAAATCAGGGTCAAACCCTAAAATTCTATTTTCCCAAAATTTCAGAAAAAATTTTCTAAGTGTTCTAGGCGCATAAGCACTATGTAGGCACATGAATCCTGCTTGGGTGCAAATACTATGTGGGCGCATAAGCCAACACTTAGGCGTCTGAGCACTAACTTTGGGCGCGTGAGGTACTGTTCAGGCGCATGACCTACTTAGGAGCCTGAAAAAACTGGTTGGGCGCATGGGGTACTATTTGGGCATATAGAATAACACTTAGGCTTTTCTAAGTCAAATTTCTAGGCGCATGGGCCCTGTTTGGGCGCATGGCCAACTGTTGTTCTTTTTTCAGAATCAAATTCAAACCCAATCTGCATATGAACCTGTTCTAAGGTTATTCTATCATTCGAAGCAACAACATAACATAAAAAACCATGTAACACAAGGACATAAGCATATACACATACGGTTATACATATAACAATTGTAAACCCTTAAAACATGCATTTTCAGCCCCAAAAGATTAAAACACATGAAGAACCGGGGTCTAGAACTCACCTATTGCTGCCAACAAGTAAAACTCCTCCCAAATTATATGCATGAGAGTTCAAACACCTAAAAGAAGCCAAAACAAACACCCAAGCACAAAAAGCACATAAAAATCAGTTTTATGGTTGAAAACCCAACAAAACCGAACCAATTATGCAAAGAATTGCTTACCAAGAGCAAGAATCAGTTTCTTCTTCTTCTCGAAACCGAGAGGGAAATGTTTCAGCTTTCTTTCTTTCTTCTTTGTCGAAAACAGCAGGTAAAAAGCTCAATATGGGCAGCCATACTCATAAATTAATAAAGTAGTTGACTTTTGTACCTTTTACACAAAGCCCCCCTCCATTTTTGCCCCTTTTCATTTTCTTCAAGATACTTTTCTTTTCTTTTCTTTTGTTTTGACAAGGATTTCGGGTGTTACACTATTTAATTTTTACAAAAAAACAAATAATCTTATTTTGTTTACAAGAAGTTTTTCCACTGTATTTGAATTCTTTTTTAGGTTCATTTTTACATCATATTAAACACACACATGCTAGAAATATCAGCTTCATCGTTTCATCCAAAACACTTTATTTTTTATTTCTTTTTCACATTTTGAAAATCAATTATTTTCTCTTTTTCATTTTTAGCTTCATCCTTTCATCCAAAACATTTTATTTTTGATTTCTTTTTCATATTTTGAAAATCAATTATTTTCTCTTTTTCATTTTTACTCTCCTTAAACTTTTAAGTTTTATAAACTTAGAAGTTTCTTTGATTTTGCAAGAAGAGAAAACTAATCATTATCAACATGTCTGCACACAGAAAATCATGCAAAAAATAGAAAATAAAGCAGAATAAAAAATCTACTATATACAATTGAATCACATGCCTGCAGTGAGATCATATCAGTTAAGATCAGTACATTAAAATAAAATAAAATGATGGATAGTCATAGACAGTGATTAAATCCTGATCAAGTGTGTTCCAGGTCAGCATTTCTGTAGCAAAGGACACACGAGATCTAAGGACAGAAAATGAGTGCTCTTGGCAAGATACTCAGCACACTTACTTTTTCAATTTTTGGAATGATTAAGGTATGATTAGATATGACATTATGTCAGTCAGATTTAGACTTAGATAGTTCCACCCTCATAAAGATCTGTAAGAAATCACCTTTCTCAACTTGTTAACCTGACATATACTTATAAACAGATCTCATGTTGAGATTGTGCACATTGGCAATATCCAAGTCTGTAATTACTTACAACAAAGGATATCTCGTCACTTCAGGTCTATGATGACTTATAACAGAGAAGTAATTAGATGCTATAAATAATTAGAGCTCAAAGGTTATTCATATCGCCACCAGGTGTGAGATTATGACTTACAAGTAATCAATTTGAGAAGTCAACACCACTCATTGGTACTAAAATGGACAAACATGAATGCATGATTGATTTAGTTTAATCACAAGAATTTACTTTTTCAGTATAATTGCATGAGCTTACCAACACATCATATCTAATCACTTAGGACTTTAGTAACGAGTGAAGTATGCAACTGATCAGAACTAATGTATCTATCATTTCTCATAAATTACAAAGAGAGATTCAGTCCTAAACAATTAACTAACAAGGAAAACTCTATTTTTGTGTTTTTGTTTTATATTTTTCTCTTTTGATTTTGCAATTTTCTATTTTTGTATTTGCTATCCTATTTTCTATTGAACATACACACACAATCAGGCAGTTAACTTTGAAAGTTTTTCTTTTAGTTTTCTCATTCAAATAAGGGAGGGTTCTTACCATTTTATGACTCAAACAACTGAATTAAACTCAAAACCTGTTTTTAAACATGATTAATAAGTCCAATTGACTCGACCAAATATTAAAATCGACCTGGTAAAAAGGCTTTTGTAAATAGGTCAGCTAACTGTTTTGTCAGTTGCGATTTGAATCAAAATGATTATGCCTTTTTCAGAGTTATCTCTGAGAAAATGATATCGAATTTCGATATGTTTTGTTTATGAGTGCTGGAGTGGATTAGCTGTTATAAACATAGCAGCAGTGTTATCAATGTAAATAGGAGTTTTAAGAAATTTAAACCATAATCCAGCTGTTGGTTTTGTAACCAAAGGATTTGAGAACATCCTGCTGAAGCAGCTATGTACTCAGCTTCTGCGGTTGAAATAGAGACATTTGTTTGTTTCTTACATTGCCATGAGACTAATCTGGGGCCTAAAAACTAACAACCACCCGTAGTAGATTTATGATCTTGACAACATCCCCCATAATCACTATCTGTATATCCATGTAACTCAAAGTTTCTTTCATAAGGATACCATAGCCCTAAAGCCGGTTTTCCTTTGAGATACCTGAATATTCGTTTAACAGTGATTAGATGAGAGTCCTTCGGGTTAGATTGGTAACTGGCTAGACACAAATAGCATACATTATTTCAGGTCTAGATGTAGTAAGATACATCAAAGAACCAATCATGGATGTGTATGAAGTTTGGTCGATAGATTTTCCTTTCGGATCAGGTTCAATCTTGGAATTTACGTCAGCTGGAGTTCTTATGGATTGTCAATCTTGCTGTTTAAATTTCTTTAAGAGTTTATCAATGAATTTCTCTTGATTAATAAAAATTCCATCTGCAGACTACTTCACTTGAAGACCAAGAAATAAATTTATTTCTCCTATAGAACTCATTTGAAAACGAGACTTCATGATTTCTTCAAATTCATTGCACAACTTTGGACTTGTAGAACCAAATATGATATCATCAACATACACTTGAACATATAAGAGATCATTAGCATCCTTCTTAATAAACAAAGTAGGATCAATTTTCCCTCGCGTGTATCCATGTTGGATCAAATGTTGTGATAACATTTCATACAGATTCTAGGAGCTTGATATAGACCATACAATGCTTTGCTAAGCTTGTACACATGATGAGGATATTCTAAATCTTCGAAGCCAAGAGGTTGCTTGACATATACATCATCAGTGATTGGTCCATATAAGAAAGCACCTTTAACGTTCATTTGATACACCTTGAATTTCATGAATGATGCATAAGCCAGGAAGACACGAATTGATTCAAGTTTTGCAACTGGAGTAAATACTTCATCATAATCTATTCTTTCTTCTTGGGTGTAACCTTATGCAACAGGTCTCTCTTTGATGCGAAAAACAATTCCCCGATCGTCTGTTTTGTTTCTAAACAACCATTTTGTGCTTATGGCATTTTCTCCTTTAGGTAAATCCATACGCTTCCACACTTCCTGTTTTCGGAATTGTAATAATTCTTCTTGCATTGCCTCAATCCAACTATTATCCTTTAGTACCTCGGTGACATTTTTAGGAACAATTTGAGATAGAAAACACGAGTATAAGCAAAGGTTTGCTTGTTTTGATTTACTTCTCGTTGTTCTCTCATTCAATGGACCAATAATCTGAGACGTTGGATGGTTCTTGTGAATACGAGATGTTGGAATCTTATTCCCTTGAACATGAACATCCAGATTAGACTGGTTCAAGTCGGAAAGCTGATGCAATAAGTTCGAAGAATGTGGATTGCAATTTGGAACTTGAGTCGGTGAGTTGATAAAATAATCAAGATTATTAGTACCAACTACATCATCATAGATCGATGATGTTCTGGATTCAGGTTGTACAATTTCAGGACCATCATTAGGAAAAGGTTGTGAAACATTTGAATTTTCTAAAATGTGATGCTCTTGAGCTTGTTGAGGTCGAAATATATGATCTATAACAAATGAGAAAAATGGATAATCTGGGCTTGAGTCATCAATATCATTAGAATCAGAATCATCGCTGAAAGAACTGAGATCTCCTGCTTGATTTTTCTTCTCACCTATAAATTCAAACAAGTTAGAATGAAAATAGTTTGATAATGAATCTAAATCAAATAACCAAGCTGGACCATTTGCAACTGATGGAAAAGAATTTTCAAAGAAATTTAACGTTGAATGTTTTAAGGATAACATTTGTCCTAGAGTTATAAACTCTATAGCTTTTGAAACCGATGAATATCCAAAGAAAAATCCTTCATCAGATTTTTAATCAAATTTTCCTAGCTGATCACTTGAATTTAAAATCAAAACTAGACAACCAAAAGATTTAAGAAAATCTATATTAGGTTTCCTGCCAAACATCAACTCATAAGGAGTTTTCTGTTTATCTTTCACAATCAATGAACAATTCTACACAAAACACGCTGTGGATATAGCTTCATCCCAGAAAGTGACTGGAATTTTGGCATCTGCTAACATAGACCGTGCTGCTTCAATCAAAGTTCTATTTTTCTTTTCAGCAACTCCATTTTGTTGTGGAGTTCTAGGAGCACTAAACTGACGATCAATACCCTTTTCTACACAAAACATGTCAATATTAGCATTTTTAAATTCCGTTCCATTATCACTCCTAATTATTTTGACCTTTTTTTCTAATTGATTTTCTACTTTAATGATAAATTCTTTTAATAATTCAGCCATTTCAGATTTAGCATGCAAAAAGAAAACCCAAGAAAATCTTGTAAAGTCATCAATGATAACTAAACAATAAGATTTCTTTCCAATACTCCGAACATTTGTTGGCCCGAATAGGTCCATATGCAACATCTGTAGAGGTTTGGAATTTGAGTTTATCTGCTTGGGCTTATAAGACGCTCTGTGTTGCTTTCCTTTTAAACATGCTGAGCAGAGATCTGTTGTAACAAACTTCTTTGTTGGAAGACCTACTACATGATTCCCTGCTACAAGCTTGTGCATATTTTTGAAGTTGGAATGCCCGAGACGTCTATGCCAAAGCTGACTTTCATCATTTGATTCTTGAGCAATTAGGCATGTTGTTTCTGTAGATGGATCAACTTGAGACATATCTAACTTGTATACATCTAGATCTCGAACAGCTTTAACAACTACCCATTCTTTGCTAATCTAAAAACCTGGCTTCAAAATGTTACAAAATGAATCATCAAATAAAACAAAATAAGATTTGTCACAAATTTGGGAAACGCTTAAAAGATTAAAGTTCAACTGTGAGCAATAGTTGACTTTATCAAAGCTGATAATCACATTGGATACAGTTCCTTTGCTTGTTATTTTTCCTCCTGTATCACCTCCAAAATCAACATGTGTACCATCCTTTAACTTAAATTCTTGAAGCAAGGCTGTGACATCCGGTAATTTTCCGTTACCAAACTCCGTTAGTTTCGTTAAGTCTTGCATACACGTGTCGTGAGCACACACTAGTTGTTGTTGAACGTTGGTGACTTAATAATAATTAATAATGATTATTTGATAATAATTTAGTTAATGATATGATTATTAAGTTGTGCTTATATGTTTTTGTGATTTAAATATTAATTGTGAATTTTATCGCGTAAAGTGGAAACGTGTTATAATTATTTCGTGTGTTTTGTGGCAAATGGAAATTATGCATGATTATTATTAGTGACTAATAATAACTGTGTTTAGTAGTTAAAAACTATTTAAAAGCCTAATCTTTATAAAATACAAATTATAAGGGTTAAAAGGGTAATTATGGATTATAAAATAAAATAAAATCAAAACCCAACCCTAATAATCCCCCCTACGGCCGCGACCCTTATTCCCACACCCTCACCATCGCGAATTTTGCAAGAACAAGCATTCACATTCGATTTTGGCCTATTGCAAGTGCTACAACGCATTAGAATCATCAATTGCAAGCCATTACACGTTTAAAGGTTAGATTTTTACATGTTTTTTATGGTTTCTCTTGTTGGCCGAAACCCTGGTCGAATTGGATGAATTGGAGGTCGATTCTTGATTGTTTGATGATGTTATGATGTTAGTTAGGTTAGATTGATGCTAGTTTACGTTGATTATGCAAGAAAGTTACGTTTTTGATGCGTTGTTCATAGGTTACCAATAATAGTAACTTTATTTGCATGGATATGGTGATTTGATGATGAATTGATGTTGTTGATGTGTTTGTGATGATAATTGGATGTTAGATTGTTGATTTGAATGTTAGAAATCCAAGAATGAATGTTGTAGTTCATGTCTTACTAAAGATAGTAACTTTTGGCTATGAAGGTTGATGAATTGTGATAATTGGATGTTGTTAATCATGTCTAGATGTTATCATGAGCTTGAATTGGTATATTATTGATGAATCCATGAATGTCATGGATGTTTGATAGATTTTGGGATGTGCTTTCCCAAAAGGGAAACTTTATTTTCACAAATTCTTGAGTATGAGGATTTGAACATGTTTGGGACATTAAGATCATGTTAGCATGTTCATGGATGATTTCTAAGGTGGTAGAATGTATTATTTGGGTTGTATGAATGTTTAGATGGTTAGTTATCTGATTTGGCCTGTTTGTGGGAATTCATGGTAATGGGTCATATGGGTATGTTAGGACTATTGTTGGTTTGTGGTTGATCATGGTTGAACATTTTGGATAATATGATTTCTGTTAAATGGTAAGTTGATGATCATCATACACGCGTGCGAATCTGAGGCCCCTACTTAGTAGGATTGGCAGGGTTTAGGGTGTGAAGTCGTGAGTGGCTTCACATGGCATGTTGTGCATGATCTGATTCTATGTATGATGCATTGGTTGTGTTGTAACTATGTTGAGCATGATAATTGTTTGAGATTCGCATGACTTGTATGATATCTGGTTGTATGATGATCTAGGTAGTACATGTGGGTAATGAAGAGTCATAGGTGATCAGCTTGTATGTTAACCATGTGTGATATGCTGTTATGTTTGTTTGAATGAAATTTCACCTATAATGTCACCAACGGGTCAAACGGGTCAATTGGGTCAAATGTGTCTTGTCTTTCTTAAACCTTGAGTTCCTTGGTTTGTAGAGCACTTAGGGTTTTATATTGATTCTGTGTACACGTACTTATGTACTCATGTGTTCTAGGTGACCTTTGAAGGTTGTCTTTCCACTCTTTCTTTCAAGTTAAGCTTTAAGTTAATTCTTGTGTGCATCAGGTGAGTTCATGCCCCACTCTTTTACTTACTCTCTTTTGGGGGAGATAGCATACTGGGTTTTACAAACGCTTTATCATGATAAGTTGTGTATGGTATAATTTAGTGTTGATTGTTGGATCTTATATGCCCAAGACACATGTTGGGTCTTGATATTCACCAGATATTATACTTTGACTTAGTTCTTCGCTGTTCTGAAACACGGTAGTACATAAGACTAAATTCAGGTATAGCATGAGGTGATTATGAGAGAGGCATGTAATCAAGATGGGATTTGTCCCTCTTATTCGTTGAGAGTAAGATGTCTAAGGCCTGCTAAACTTAAGTCAATGGAGAATGATCATTCTATGTCTCTAAGTTTTAACATGACATCTGTGACAAAAGGATAGATGATTGATTCACCTAAAACATTTTTGAGTAAGATACTTGAAGGGGATGATGTTATTGAATGGCTCTTAGTCATACGTATTAAGGGGTGTGAACCGTTGTTAGGCGGTATTTACTGCTTGCATCAATCTTCTATGAATCTTGTGCAAGTGGGAGATTGTTGGATCTTATATGCCCAAGACACATACAAGATTGATGTGGTTAGTACGTTATGATCCAAGTCGGGTCATACCCAATAACAAGCTAGGCAAACACCGATAAATATTTATTTGTTGATATGATCAAGTAAATAAATATTGACACCAATTTAGAAAATAGGTTTTCTAAATCATTGCATTTGAAATAGAACAAATTATATGGATATTTTGTTCATGAGATATTATTTGTATAGTTATTTAAATAGGTTAAATTACAACAAATAAAAGTGTGGTTAAGTTATAAAGTTAAAAAGGGGGTTTAATTTTATTAACTTATAACAAAGTAATGGGTTAAAGTTTTAAAAAGGGTGGGAAACCTTTTAAAAATTCTCGGCCACCCCTTGGCATTGCCTTGGGATTCCTTGTCTTGATAAAAACACAAGCAATTAACACAATTCATTACAACACTTAACCACACTTTCTCTCTCACACATGCAAGAATTCCTTCTTCTCCATTTTTGATCTTCTCCTATTTTCGGATCTAGAGTTCTTTGAAGATGGTTTGGGTGTTAACTTCCTAACTAGTTTGGTGTTTTGCAAGAGCTTGTGGGTATACAAGCTTGAGGTCTTCTCTTTTGAAGACTAGATGTTCAAGAAGCATCATCTCCTTCCTCTCATCCATATCTAACTTCCTTGTTCCTGAAAGGTAGTTTTAGAACATCCTTTGGTTGTTGTTATGGTTTTGATAGCATTTCTTTTCACATATATATGATCCTTGTACTTGGGTTTGCTTTCTTGAACATATAAATGGTTTATTTTCAAAAGTTAAAAAGGGGTTTTAACTCTCTATATCCACTGTGTTTTGTTGTTTAAATGGTTAAACATCTTTGTTAAAACTTGTAAGAACCCAACAATGGTATCAGAGCCGGTTATGTGGAAAACTTGCTTCTAAAGTCCAAGAAAAGTTAGTTTTGATGGAATTTTTCAACCCATTAGAGGTTGTTTTGTTGTGGATGAATGAATCCCTTATCTTTCAAAGTTTTATCTTACATGCTTTAGAATAAACCTTGAAAGATTAACATCAAGTGGTTGATTGTTTTGTTTGGACTAAACCCTAAAGTTTGGGTTTATGTTGGCCGAAACTTTAAGGGTTAAAAAGGGAGTTCATGGTTGTTCTTGGATGTTGTATTTGATACATATTTTGGTGCATAACATAGCCTTGACCTAATGTGTTTTGGATTTGGATGAATGTGATTGTCATGTTTGGTTTTATTCATTAAAGGGTTGTAATAATAATTTTGGTGTTTGTATCTTTTGGGTTGTAATTTATTTATTCATTGGTTATGTATTAAATAGATTAGGTGCATTTCTTTTATTAGAAAAATTGTATTAGGTTATGTTTTTTGTCAAAGAAGATGCATAAGTTGGAGACTCAAAGGAAGGCACAAAGGAAGGACACAAAGACATGGGCACTTGAAGCTTTTGGATGCGGGTTCAAGTGGGAGTTCATGGACTCTTTGATGTGTTGTTATTAACCCTTAGGAAAGACCGGCAAAAAGGGTTTTATTAAAAGAACCATAGGGTACCATGTATTTGAAAGCATGCAAATACAAGGTACATAGAGTTTTCTAAACTAGAATTATGAAAACTTAAAATGTATTTTGATAAAAAGTTTAACACCGTCCTTTTACACAACACTTGAGTCACTTGAAAACTCTTAATGGGATAAAGGTCACCTAACCATTTTGAGGGAATTTGTGATTTGAGGTGGGAATGCCATATTTGTGGGATAAAGATCACCTAACCACTTATATTGGTAAACTCACATGTGTGTGTAAGTAGGGTAACTTGATTTGCAAACCATGTTAAATGGATCACCTGCAATGTGGTTTACAAAAGGTGTTGATGGGATTAACATGCCGACTACACATATGATGTTTAAGTCGATCTCATACCTCTAGAAGTTGCAAAGGGTTGCAATTGTCAAACGTTGACTACCTTGTTAATTTAAATAATGGGATAAAGGTCACCTAACCACTATTTAAATGTAACGTTGGATTCTAGAATTTTATTTTGTGTATGACACATAAAAGGTATTAATAATTAAATATGATAATATCGTAAATACTAAAATTGAACTTTGTTAAATTTTGTAGATGGTCACCAACAACAATGAAAATAATGATATTCCGTCCGCTCATACCCTATCACTAAGAACCATTCTCCAAAAGGAGCGTCTAAACCATAACAATTTCATTGATTGGTTTCGAAACTTGAGAATTGTTCTCAAGCAAGAGAAACGGTCATATATCTTAGACGATCCGATTCCCGATGAACCTAATGAGGAAGGTGAAGAGGCCTATATGAATTGGGTGAAATACACTGAGGACTCGGTCCAAGTGTCTTGCCTCATGTTGGCAAGTATGACTCCGGATCTCCAAAAGGAGTACGAACATCACGGAGCATACGACACCCGGTTGAAGGAAACGTTCCAACAACAAGCAAGGGTGGAGCGCTTCAAAACGGTTCGAGCACTCCATGCATGTAGTATGGATGATACCCAATCGGTCTCGTCTTATGTACATAAGATGAATTGCCACATAGACCGCCTCGAAAGGCTGAATTGTCCCGTCTCGAAAGAGTTGGCTACGGATTTGATCCTCAACTCTTTATCAAAAAGGTTTGACAATTTTGTTATGAATTATAACATGAATGGTTGGGACAAGAACATAACTGAGCTTCACTCTATGCTCAAAACAGCCGAGGCGGCCATGGGTAAAAGGAGTTTACCCGTTCTCACCATCAACGAAGGTGGGAACAAGAAGAGGCCTCACCCCGCACCCAAGGCAAGTGTTGCCAAAGGTAAAGGGTACGTTGGGAGAAAGGGAAAGAGAGTGGTAAAAGGGCCACCACCAAAACCAGCGAAGAAGAAGCAAAAGGTTGCTTCTGATGACCCATGCTTCAAGTGCGGGGAGATTGGACACTGGGCAAGAAATTGTCATGTCCATCTCAAAGAGTTGAAAGCTAAGAGGGATGCCGGGCAGACCTCAGGTACAATTTTCATGATTCATATTGATCTCAATTTAATATCCTCTAACACATGGGTAATGGATACCGGATGTAGGACTCATATTTGCAATTTGTTGAGAAGTAAAGACTTCAAGAAAGGGGATGTTAGCCTCCACATGGGGAATGGGGCAAAAGTTCAAGTTGAAGCCCGAGGGGACTACATCCTGAAGCTTCCAAATGGTTTGGAAGCAATTTTGAACAATGTTTTGTATGCTCCTAGTTTGACTAGGAACATTATTTCAGTTGCCCAATTAAGACAATATGGTTATGTTTTGACGTTTATTGAAAATGAAATTCATGTTTCTTTAAATGACATCTTTTATTTTAAAGCTACTCCTATTAATGGTATTTGTGAATTGGTTCATGAAAACACATTATATGATCGCTCGTTGTACCAAACACCACCAAGAAGCTCAAATTAGATTTGAGTGACACCTATCTTTGGCATTGCCGTCTTGGTCATATAAACAAGAAGCGCATACAAACACTTCAAAAGAATGGTCTTTTAAAAGCAAGTGAATATGATTCATTTGATGTATGTGAATCTTGTTTACAAGGAAAAATGACTAAGGCACCTTTTAGTGGCAAAACTGAAAGGGCAAAAGTTTTATTAGGTATCATACATTCGGATGTATGTGGTCCTTTTAAGCCAATGACTAGGTATAATGAAAGATACTTCATTACCTTCACTGATGACTATAGTAGGTATGGGTATGTGTACTTGTTAAGACACAAAGATGAAGCTTTTGAAATGTTCAAAACCTTCCAAAATGAAGTAGAAAATCAACTCAACAAATCAATAAAAATTCTCCGCACCGATAGAGGAGGTGAATACCTGAGTGATGCTTTTAGAGATCATCTTAGAAGTTGTGGGATTATCTCACAACTATCTCCACCTGGAACACCACAACACAATGGTGTGTCCGAAAGGAGAAATCGAACTCTATTCGATATGGTTTGATCTATGATGGCTAGAAGCTCATTGCCTCTATCATTTTGGGGTTTTGCTTTGCTCTCTGCGGCCCGTATTTTGAATATGGCCCCAACCAAGAAAGTGGAAAAGACACCTTTTGAAATATGGCATGGAAGGGTTCCATCTCTATCATATTTAAAGGTGTGGGGATGTGAGGCTTATGTAAAGACTCCCACCTCAAACAAGTTAGAAAGTTGTTCCACTAAGTGTATCTTTATGGATATCCTAGAGATTCTATGGGATATTATTTCTATGATCCATTGGAACAAAAGGAGTTTGTTGCCAAGAAGGGTGAGTTCTTGGAAGCCAAGTTCCTTATGGAAGGAGCTAGCAGTAGAACAGTGGATCTTGAGGAGGATCAAGAACCACAACCCAATACACGTTTGGTTGACACTAGCACTCAACATGAGGATGTTGAGAATGATCAAATGGTTGATCAATACACACAAAACTTTCGCAAATCTGGTAGAACTAGTAATCCACCTGAAAGATATGTATTTTTCTTGGATGGGTGCTATGTGGTTGATTCCGATGAACCAATCACATACCATGATGCAGTGTCCAATTTGGATTGTGACAGATGGCTTGAAGCCATGAACGTTGAGATGCAATCCATGTATGACAACCAAGTGTGGGACTTGGTTGTACCACCTCTTAGCTCCAAGGTAGTTGGAAGTAAGTGGGTTTTCAAGAAGAAAACTGATATGCATGGAAAATTGGATACTTATAAAGCTAGACTTGTAGCAAAAGGTTTCACTCAAACTCAAGTGGTTGATTATGATGAGACCTTCTCGCCTGTTGCAATGCTAAAGTCTATTAGGATATTATTTGCCATAGCTGCTCATAATGATTATGAGATTTGGCAAATGGATGTCAAAACCGCTTTTCTAAATGGATATCTTGAGGAAGATGTCTATATGGTTCAGCCTGATGGCTTTGTCGACCCTAAACATCCTAACAAAGTATGCAAGTTAAAGAAATCAATCTATTGATTGAAGCAAGCGTCAAGAAGTTGGAATCACCATTTTGATGAAGAGGTAATTAAATTTGGGTTCATCAAAAATGCTGATGAGGCTTGTGTGTATAAAAAGGCTAGTGGGAGCATTATCACTTTCCTAGTATTGTATGTCGATGACATCCTACTATTTGGAAATGACATTCCAACCTTGGAAGGTATAAAAACCAGGCTTGGAAGCTGTTTTTCCATTAAGGATCTTGGTGAAGCCGCCTATATTTTGGGAATAAAGATCTATAGGGATAGGTCAAGGCGGTTGATAGGTTTAAATCAAAGTGCATACATTGATAAGAAATTGAAAAGGTTCAAGATGGAGAACTCTAAGAAAGGTACGGTACTTATTCAAAGAGGAATGATATTGAGTACAACTCAATGTCCAAGCTCAAAGGATGAGCAAGATAAAATGAAGGGAAACCCATATGCATCTGCTATAGGATCCATCATGTATGCAATGATATGCACTAGGCCGGACGTGTCATGCGCTTTGAGCATGACAAGCCGATACCAGCAAAATCCTGGAACTAGTCATTGGATGGCTGTTAAGAACATACTTAAGTACCTAAGGAGGACTAAAGATATGTTCCTAATCTATGGATCTGGTGAGCAGGAACTCGTGGTAAAAGGTTACACGGATGCGAGCTTCCAAACTGATCGGAATGACTCACGATCACAATCAGGATACATTTTCATCCTAAATGGAGGAGCAGTCTCTTGGAAGAGCTCTAAACAAGATGTGGTGTCATTATCAACTACAGAATCAGAATACATCGTCGCTTCATTAGCAGCTCAAGAAGCTGCATGGTTGAAGAAATTCATTGCCGATCTAGGGGTTGTCCCTTCCATTCAGGACCCCCTAGAAATTCTTTGTGATAATGAGGGTGCGATTGCTCAAATCAAGGAACCCCGTGCACATCAAAAGACTAGGCACATTGAGCGGAGATTCAACTACATAAGGGATGAAGTTGAAAAGGGAAAGATATGTATTCACAAAGTTCACATGGATCAGAACATTGCGGATCCACTCACGAAGCTCCTTGAAAAGGCAAAGCATGAAGGTCATACTTGTGCCATGGGACTTCGATATTCTAGTGACTGGATTTGATCTTATAATTTTGTATTTGGATATTGGAACCTTTTATTATTTGAATGATTTATTTGGTTATAATGCTTCAACTAATGTTCCAATTTTGCATGTTCAATCCATGAGTAATTTATTTACTCTAAACGTCCGTAGTCGTTCATACTTATGGGAACAAGTATGAGGGTAAGACTATTATGAACATGGATTGGTTGATATTCATATGGATGAATATAGAGCAAAGGGTTGCTACCAAAGTTCATAGATATTTGTGGGATACAAATATTGGACTAACCCGCATCTCAAATATTACTACATGGAATCTTCTTGATTGATCATAAGTAAATTTGAGTAAAGGCGAATATCATTTGGTATCCTCTGACCTGAGATACATGTTAGGTCTTGATATTCACCAGATATTATACTTTGACTTAGTTCTTCGCTGTTCTGAAACACGGTAGTACATAAGACTAAATTCAGGTATAGCATGAGGTGATTATGAGAGAGGTATGTAATCAAGATGGGATTTGTCCCTCTTATTCGTTGAGAGTAAGATGTCTAAGGCCTGCTAAACTTAAGTCAATGGAGAATGATCATTCTATGTCTCTAAGATTTAACATGACATCTGTGACAAAAGGATAGATGATTGATTCACCTAAAACATTTTTGAGTAAGATACTTGAAGGGGATGATGTTATTGAATGGCTCTTAGTCATACGTATTAAGGGGTGTGAACCGTTGTTAGGCGGTATTTACTGCTTGCATCAATCTTCTATGAATCTTGTGCAAGTGGGAGATTGTTGGATCTTATATGCCCAAGACACATACAAGATTGATGTGGTTAGTACGTTATGATCCAAGTCGGGTCATACCCAATAACAAGCTAGGCAAACACCGATAAATATTTATTTGTTGATATGATCAAGTAAATAAATATTGACACCAATTTAGAAAATAGGTTTTCTAAATCATTGCATTTGAAATAGAACAAATTATATGGATATTTTGTTCATGAGATATTATTTGTATAGTTATTTAAATAGGTTAAATAACAACAAATAAAAGTGTGGTTAAGTTATAAAGTTAAAAACGGGGTTTAATTTTATTAACTTATAACAAAGTAATGTGTGTTAAAATTTTAAAAAGGGTGGGAGACCTTTTAAAAATTCTCGGCCGCCCCTTGGCATTGCCTTGAGATTCCTTGTCTTGATAAAAACACAAGCAATTATCACAATTCATTATAATACTCAACCACACTTTCTCTCTCACACATGCAAGAATTCCTTCTTCTCCATTTTTGCTCTTCTCCTATTTTCGAATCTAGAGTTCTTTGAAGAAGGTTTTGGGTGTTAACTTCCTAACTAGTTTGGTGTTTTGCAAGAGCTTGTGGGTATACAAGCTTGAGGTCTTCTCTTTTGAAGACTAGACGTTCAAGAAGCATAATCTCCTTCCTCTTATCCATATCTAACTTCCTTGTTCCTGAAAGGTAGTTTTAGAACATCCTTTGGTTGTTGTTTTGGTTTTGATAGCATTTCTTTTCACATATATATGATCCTTGTTCTTGGGTTTGTTTTCTTGAACATATAAATGGTTTATTTTCAGAAGTTAAAAGGGGGTTTTAACTCTCTATATCCGCTGCGTTTTGTTGTTTAAATGGTTAAACATCTTTGTTAAAACTTGTAAGAACCCAACATTAATTACCATGAAAGTCCTCACACTTTTGGATTGTTAATAATGATGGTTAGCGGGAAATGTTGGGTAGTACTACTGGGTCTGACGAGCCCCACCTGTGCGACTCGAGGTCAAACGGGTGCAATATTGCCCTAACGAACATTTTTCATGACCTGGTAAGTCGTGGCAGGAGGCAACAAACGTAACACAGTCAGCTTCAATCACGAAATCACTATGGTTATTACTATTTGTTTATAGACTAGCTATCTATTACAATACACAGCTTATATTTTGCAACTGTTATTGGTTTTTGTTTAAACGCAAACTCTTGAACTCACCAACCATTGTGTTGACTCTTTAGTATGCTATTCTCAGGTTAAGGTTGCTATTACCTAGGAGCACGTCACACGGGTCAGCATCATGGTGTTTGTCAGCATGTTTTGAAACATTGTTTTGGATTATGATTGTTTAAACATCGTGTTTTGGTTTTGCATAATACTTGGGCGCGTATGTTTGCGCATTTTAAATCATGTTACATTGTTTTGGGTTTACTCGTTTATTTAACGCTTCCACATGTTTTAAAGTTAAACTCTGATTTTGAATGTTAGCTCATATAGAGTCGTTCAGTGTAACTAATGACTGAGATCCTGGTATGTCACATGCCTCGCGGTAAAACCCCGCACGCAGATTTTGAGGGTGTGACAAAGGCATGGTTGCATATCATATGCCGGCTACACCCACTATCAACATACCATGTGTTAATAGGTCTTCTCTGGCGCACCTGCATTTCAACAAGATTTAAGTTTAGTTATCAACCCAAGCCGAGATGGACTTGGGCTTACCAAACTTATCAACAATGGTAAACTGTTTAAAGTGAAGCTTTTTTCAAATCAGGCTTATTATTTACAAATTTACCAATTCCGTTTCTTACAAATTTTTGATTATCTTTGATTTGTTTTGTCCTTACAACATTGTAACGTTTTTCAAGATCATCATCAAGATATTTTAAACCATCAGACAAAGAATTTTGTTTACCAAACTTCCCACCATTCATTCTCACAGATCGTGGAACGAATTTTCCTTGATTATACTACCTTGGTTTTGCAGCATAAGAATCATCATAAACAGAATCATTTCTTTGAAAAGATCTCAAGCCTAAGGAAGGTTGTTTTGTCAATCTTTGAAAACCAACACTTTGATTTCTTTAAAATTATAGATTGACAAATCCATTTCTTAACTGTGGATTAACATATCTAGTCGTTGGCGAGTTCTTTCTGAAGTAGCAATTCTCAGGTTTGTGAGTTCTTTCATCACAAAAGGTATAGTACTTGTTAAAATAACAATCAGCTGTTGAATGATTTTTCATATCACATATGTGACAGTACATGTTAAAGAAACATTCTTCAGTCTTATGATTGTACATATCACAGATTTCACAGTACCTTTGAAATTTAAACAATTGTTGATTAACTTTAGATGTGGATGCCACATTTGATCCTTGTTTGGATTTAGGAGTTGAAAAGTTAATCTGTTGTTTTTGATTTATGAATTTGTTCTTTTGAAATTTGAGTTTAGATTTTTTAACATTAACATCATTCCTCGACTCCTTAGATACAAATCGTTTATTGACAGTGGAAGACTTAGAATCTGAACCTGTTTTCAGATCAGAGTTGGATTTGTTCTTTGGATTATAATTGATTTCTAGAATTTTGTTCATGTCAAAAATACCTGCAGATACAAATTTCACAGGTTTAAGCTGATTTGATTGATTTGTTCTTTTGATTTGACTGTTTTGAATAGCATTCTGTGTTGATTTAGCTTTAGTATTTTTCTTTCTTCGTCTTTGGTTTCGAGATCTCTATGATATTTGATTGTTTTCATATTGAACATCTTCAGATGAGGATTCTTTTTCTTTTTCTTTATCTTTTTGTTCTTTTTGCCATTTAATGAAATCTGGATTGTTTAATCCGTAGGAAAATGAATATTTAGATGTTACTTCATCAAGTTTTGCTTTCGCTTTATTCTTTGAGTTTTGTTTGTCATTCTTTTCACTTATTTCTTCGACAACAGACTCTTTTGGAACAAAAATTTTCTTAGTCTTTGGTTGTGGTTGATAAGATTTAATTTTCATTGGGTGACCATTTTTTATCTTTTCAAAATCATGTTCCTTAAATATCTCAACATTCGTTTTCTCTTCATCACTCTCAGAATTCTTTTTCTTATTTTGAATGCTCTTAGCTTAGCTTTGTTTTCAGGTGAGTGATCATATGTGTTGAAGTTTTCTGGTAATGTGTTTGTGATGGATTCAGGCATTGGTTCATGTGTAAAACCTAAACCTGCTTTTTGTTTGTCTTTTCTCTCACTTACCAGTTGTTCTACAGTTGTTTTTGAACTTTTAACTTTTGCAAGATCAGCCTGTGTTGTAGCATGTGCTATTTTCTCCTCTTCTAAATTCTTTGTCATTTCTTCAAGTTGTTTTGTAACAATTTCAAGTTCTTTCAAAGTTTTATTCCATGATGTTTGTAGAGAGAGGATCTTTTCATCAGATATTTTGTGATCGTTTTTAAGTTTGTTATGCATTACTTCCTCTTGTTTGAGCTTGTCACATATTTTATATGAATAAGTTCTGTAGTACTCTACTTGTTCAAAGCAAGCTTTAGTGCACATTTTTTCTCTTACTTCAACTTGTAAGGCTCCGTTCCCGGGATGCTTACAGCTGGACCGTCATCGCATAAATTATTTAAAATAGACATTACTTTTGCAGCGGAATTTAAAAACTTTCATTAATAATTAAAAACATATCAGATTACAACATCATATCAAAATGTGGACAAAACATTCCCAGCAGCGTATGCATCCATGCCTGCAACTCCTCAGCATCAACAAAATACCTACCAACTATTAGGCATACAAAAAGTCAGCGATGCTAAATGAGTTCTAGTTTTATAAATAAAATATTTTACTTTCGTTAAAACATACCTTAGCAATCATATGCGATCACACATCATACGTACACATTGGTAATATTTATGATTATCTTCATCATCGTTCATTTCATACGTTTTGAACTTTTATCATCATCTTTTACTTCTATCTGGATATCTCATGCAATACCCCCGACTCATGTCCGAAGACCGATACTGTGCCGGGGCCTGTAAACAAACCCCCAACTCATGTCCGAAGACCGACACAGTACCGAGGTACGCGACAAGGACCCCGTCTCTGTTTGCAACACCCCCGACTCATGTCCGAAGACTGGTACTGTGCCGGGGTCTATAAACAAACCCCCGACTCATGTCCGAAGATCGAAACAGTACCGGGGCGAGCATCACGACATCCTTCGGGTCAATCTCATGGATTAAACCCCTTACGAGTCTGTTGCGACAACATGGTCGCTCACCTCATTCATTGCTTGCAAGACTTTCATTCATTCATTACTTTCCACTTTTCATTATAGTTATCTTTCACTTCATTATATAATACTTTACGTATGCACATTCATACATCATACCATGTAGAGTCATAACATCATACATACCGTATAATATAACATAATACATACGTTTTGAAAACCGTTTAATGAAGAAAGATAACACATCACACCCACACACAAAACCACATAACAACATCATACATACATCAAGCATAAGCCAACACATCACCAAGGAACCTAACTCAAACAACCACCTCTTAAAGCCCTTAGAAAACCCTAAGTCTAAAACGAGGCACATTAAAACATTCTAGGCGCATAAGCAATAAAATTCTAAGTATAAAACAGTCTGGGCGCATTACAACTATGCAGGCGTATGAGCACTGCCTAGGCGCATTACCACTATGTGGGCGCTTCAACACTTGGGCGTATGGACAACTCTGGGTGCATGGGCACTATTTGGGAGCATGACCTTGGGCGTATGAGGTCACTTGGGCGCATGAGCAACACTTAGTCATCTAAGCAACCTTCTGGGCACATGAGGGTACTGTTTGGGCGCATGACCCTAGGCGCATCAAGACAATTAGCCACATATCAGTTAGGTGCATGGGAACATTCTGAACATATTTCTAACTACCCAAAACACCCGATAATCATTCTAACACTACCCAAACACAGATCTAACATTCTAAGGCCTTTAAAACATGCTAACAACAATTCTAACCTCTATAACATCATCAAAGCTAAAACCACAGAACACCATTCGAACAACAACAAGCATAAAAATTAGGTTCCTTTTTAAAAATGTTTTCTTAGTATGCATAACAGCCCCAAAACTTTAAAACAATCAGTAAAAGAGGGGTTCTAGAAACTCACCTTGAACAGTCTTGAGCACTTCACTTCGGATCTGAAGCTCCCCCACGGTTTCAACACTAAAACTCCGAAAACAAGCTCCAAACACCAAGAACTTCGGGTTAGAACTCAAAACCCAGCTGAAACCGAGCTCATATACAAGAAAAACTCACCTTTGAAGCTTCTTCTTCCTCTTTCTCTCTCTAAAACCGAAAGCTTCTTGTTCTTCTTCCTTTTTCAGCCGAGAAGCAGGTTGAAGAACCCAAAATGGGCGGCCATACCCATTTATATAATAAAATATTAAATTTTTGTCCTTTTTACACTTTAGCCCCGCCACTTTTAGCTTGTTTTCCTTTCTTTCTATTTACTTTCCATTCCTCTTCTTTTAAATAAAAATTCGGGGTGTTACACAACAGGAATTTTAGGATATTTTGAGAAAGAAGTCTCAGAGTCAGAAAATGAATTTTCAACCTTTGGTTGATCTGACTGTGCCATTAGTGTAACTTCTTCTGAATCCTCTTTAGGATCAGATTTATCACTCCAATCATCCTCTTCTTCTTCATTTTTTGAATTACCTTTAGCCTTCGGATCACTATCTTTTGACCAATCTTCAGTTTGAATTTCTACAACAAGAGATAAACTAGAGGTTAGATCAGTTGTTAATTGTTCAACATAAGCACTGTAGTCATATCCATCTTTAATGCTAACAACTAGAGCTTTCTTTGGCTCTTCAGATGCTTTTGATTCATCCTTAAGTTCTGGCATAGAAAGACTCTGATAAGGCTTTTGAAATGTCTTCTGAGACTGCTGATGATATCTTTGACTGCTAGAACCTGCTTGACCATTTCCTTCTTGGTTTCTGGAAGCTTTACATTCCCTCAAGAAATGACCATAGCTGTTACAGTTAAAACACCTTGAATTTTATTTTTCAAAGCCAAGAGTTTTGTTAGCACTTGGCTTGTAGTTCCTGTTAACATATGAGTGTTTCTGAGTTCTATATGCAATCATCACCATTTTCCAGTTTAAGTCCATCTCTTCTACATCATCTGGATCCATCTCTAACTAGTCCTGCAAAACAAGATCTAATTGAGTTAAATGACTACCTTGATAAGCTTGAAAACTTGCCAAAAAGTAGTAAAAGCAGATTTAGACTCATCATCCTGTAAGAGGATGTTAATAACATCTTTAACTTTGCTAGTTTTAGCAAAGTTGGAAGATGGAGTCTCAGTTTAAGGTTTACGAGTTTGAGTTTTAGGAGGAGACTGAGATTGAGGTTGAGTTGCATAAACAGGAGCAGTTGTGTAAGAAGAATCTGTAAATAAACCAGCTCCAACGAACAAATCACCCTCTTCTTCTGGAGATTTATCATCTTTGGCCAGAAAAGCATTCTCCACTGTATTATCTGGAGATGCAAAATACTTATACTGAGACATTGATGCTACTCTATCATTGTTTCTTGAGCTTTCATCAATCTCAACTTATTCAATCTTTGCAATCAAAAGATCAAGATCCATAGGGAACTTTTCAGTATGCTTCAACAATGTTACTGTTTGTTTCCATGAAGATGGAAGAGCATTGAGAAGTCTAAAATTTAGATCTTTGATATCATTTTTGATACCAACAGTTGACATCTCAGTAGTTAGTTGCACAAATCTGTTCATCATTTGATTTATTGTTTCCCCAGAAATATGCTCAAAAAACTCTAACTACCTCTTAAGTTTCTGCTTTTTGAGATCTTGTATCTCTTTACCTCCTTCACATATGATTTACAAAGCTTTGTACATAGTGTACCCAGTTTGATAACCATCAAGTCTAGTCAAGACTTCCAACGGTAATCCTTTACACATCAATGAATAAGCATTGATATCATTCTTCACTTTCCTTAAGTCATCACCGTGCAGACCATCCTCAGGATACGGTTCTTGAGAGTCTTTTGTGTAAATAAATCCTCTATCAGGACCATCAGATGTAATCGGGATATGACGTCCTTTCTCTATTGACTTCCACAAGTCAGTGTCAATAGAATTTAGATGATGCTTCAGTCTTAAAGACCAGCTCTTGAAATCAGCTCTGTTCTTTAGCTTTGGAACCATGTTCTCAGAATCTTCAGACCTAACCATTTTGTATTTTTGAATTTAAGAAAAACACTTGTTTTTTTTTTGTTTTTAAGTTTTGAAATAGAAACTATGAAATGAAAATATTTTTTGGATTTTAATTTCTGAAAAAATTTCTAAGTGTAAACTGATAAGTCTGAAAGCTGAAGCGCCTGAATAGTTGTCAAGCGCCTACACAGTAGTGAAACGCCTAGACAGTTCTCAAACACCTAACTTTAAAGTAGAAACGCCCAAGGGAATGCCTTAGTAGAATCCTGAAAAACACCCAACTGAAATGCGGCTGAACAGTTGTAATGCGCCCAGATAGTTGTTAAACGCATGGGGTCCAACAGTTCAAATGCGCCTAAACTGTTGAAATACGCCTAGATTACTTTGTTTCTGCAAAGTCACCAAATGTCAAACCAGTCTCAAAACGTCTCAACAGTGGTCAAACACCTGAACTGAAACGTCTACACAGTATCAAAACGCCCAAATAGTGTAAATGCGCCTAGATACTTGGACAATTTTCAACAGTTTTCAACCATAATGCGCCTAATTCATCAGCTTCAACAAACTCAAATCTTATGAAAATCTTCAAAACTCGATTAGTTGATCTAAAAACATCAAATTTGGTAGTAACTAGGTCGATTAACAGTCCTTAATCCACAATTTGCTCAAACAACAACAACAAATCAGAATTCTGATTGAATTTCAGTCCGAATATGAAGAACAATGTTCGAACACTAATTCGATCAATTTCTCAGATTGAACGAATTGAACACAAAATTGTGATTCAAATCATGTTTCTATTGATGAAACACAACTGAGAATAACAATTAATTGATCAAATTGCAATCAATCACAGATTTCAAGTGATTCAAAGAGCTCAAAATGTCGATAAGCTCTGATCACTAAACCTAAGGCTCTGATACCAATTGATCGGTTCAAAAGGATCGAATCTGTGATGATTTCGTGATGCAATGATCAATACACACACAAAGTAATTAAACACAAGCAATTAAATCAAAAAAATAATAAATTTCATTAATAGCAAATGCACGGATACAATTTGTAGGGTTACAGTTTGTTCAACTGATTCTAACTATTTCTTCGATCTGAGATGTCTAAGAACTAGTCTCTCAAAGTCTCTAAAGTCTACCGTGCACTTACATAAAATATCCTATATATACTATCAAGAAACTAAGGAACATATATTTATAATTAAGTCCCTATACTATGACAAAAAAACACACATATAACAAATGCTAATCTTCTAGAGTTTAACAAAAACATACATGAACTCTTCCCAGATGATCCAAAAACTTTAATCGGAATTGAGTTAACTGCTAGTGGATTTTCTTATGAATCATTCATAAATCTTAACCTCTCAGAGATTAAAGACTTGCTCAAAAACTTTCAAGGAGTCATGAAAAATGAACAAGAGCGAACATACAAAAGATATAAGGAAATTAAAGATCAACAAGAGTTTCAGAAGAATCTGCCCAAAGATCCTCAAACAGACAAAATGAGCTACTCCCGGGTGAAAAGCTGGCTGAGTCACACAAGAATACCATACAGGTCATATGCTGGCAGATCATTATCACAGATGAAAGACTTGGCAAGAGAGATATACAAGAACATGTTGGCCAATGTTCTAAAGCTACATATCTCTAGACCACATCCAGCCTCATCTCTATCAACCTATCATTAAGCTCCACCTGAGCTTCATCCTATAGAAGAGCCTAGGCAATTCATGCCTCACAGGCTATTGCTAGAAGGAAATAAGGTGATGAGAGAAAGATTGTGACATGGAAATATGATGAAATCTGGGAAGCTGTGCTTATAAAGAGAGTATCTGGACTTGTCCAATACTTATCGTACATATCCCAACTGGGATCATTAAGCTATGAAGACAGATTGGACCTGATGCAATTGAGGATGGTCAATCACACAAACAATCCCACGGGAGCAGATTTCTATCATATCTTGAGATCTTATATGAATAGACATCATTATAAGATGAAGGAAAAAGCAGACAGAGAAGATAAGCTTCATTTGGCCAAGTTGAGAAGTGAGCAACAGTCAGTAAGCAAATAAAAGAAACAAATTAAAGAACATTCATCATCTCATATTGATAGTGAATTATTGGAAAGAGTTGGATATCAATTCAGACCATCAGATTTAAATTTAATCATGAAGAAGATAGATGGTAACCAGTACAATCATCCAATTACCAAGTGGTACTATGATGAAACACATTTTGAATTAGTATTGGAAAGAAAGCTAGAAGGCAAAGAAGCATCAGACATAAGGTTGTTTGATCCTGTAGAAATCAAACTCCTTCATCCATCTTATGTATCATTTTAGAAAACTAGGACATTCCCTGCAATAGATGATGTTCTTTGTAAGGGAGATTGATTTTATTCATACACATGCTAAGAATTTTGGGGACTGTGTATATGAACGTTGCACTCAAACAAAGACTGGAAACAAATCAGCAACCCCTAACACACATTGAAGGCATAATTGGCATGAGGATATCAGACAACAACAACCTTGAGATCCTGAAGGGCAAACATGTTGTAACCACACTGGTTAGCAACATTTATGTGCAGAGCCTAGACAAATCTACACTTGAACAGCTGGTTCATCTAACTATTCAAAGCAAATATGAGGATCAAAAGAGTGCTGTTAACTATTTTTTTAAGCACATTGTAAACTATAGAAATGCACTGAGGATCACTCCACTATCTGATCAAATGAAAGAAGCTGAAAAGGCTCAAGAAATTGAGAAAGATGTTTAAGAAGCCTTGAAGGCCACATCAAAAGTGCAGAAGAATGTAGAAGAAGCTGGTTCTTCTCATTCCTAAAGGTTCACTAACAATCAAACAGACAAAAACAAGCAAACATACATATCTAACCTTTCTAACAAGTAAAACAGAAAAAACAAACAATCATACATGGATATCGTGCATATAAACATTCACAATATCAATCATACAAGTAATTCATCATACAAGCAAACATATACAAATTAGCACATACATTACAATATGTTTACACATGTGTAATCAGAAAACATACTATCAATTAATCATGCAAACATGCATAACACTAAATCATTAAATCAAACAAACAAGTAACCATTCAATCAGTCATGAAATCAATCAAACATACATGTAATCATACAAACATACATGTAATTATACAATCATACATGTAACCAAGTAATCAAACATGTAATCAAAACATACAGTCAATTAGTTAATCATTCATAACATACAAACATGCAATCAAACATTTTAAGTCAATCACATAATCATTACAATCATTCATATCAAACACAAGCAAACATATATTATTACTAACAAACAAAACATTAACAAGCAAACATTAAAATGATGGCAACATCATCCTTAGGGGGAGTATTGTTGGACTCAAATAGGATAATGCTTAAAAGGATAATGCTTTCCATAATCAAACATAATGTGTTCTAACATTCAAACAATTATTAACTAACACATTACCATCATTAACATTCATAACATACACTAATTATTGGTTAAATTTCTTTTTCTGGTTTTTAGAGCAAAGATTTTGACAAGTGTTGGCAGCGGATGAAGGAATGCCCATAGCGGAAGACCAAGTCCATGCAGCAGATGAAGAACAACTTCCAAGTGTCTACAGCGGATGACCAACTCACACAGTGGATGACCAACATCCACAGCTGATAAAGAGTCCACAGCGGATGTTTAATCCACACCGGATGAACACTCCACAACAGACAACATACAAAGCAATCACACAACAAATGTTCACAACCGACTGCATCCAAGACACAGCGGACAACTTATTCAACATCCACAGAGGACGACTTAGCATCCACAGCGGACAATCTATCATCCACAACGGACAGCTTATAGACTTAGGATTATTTATGTAATTTTGTTTTACATAAGGTTATTTTTGTAATTGTATATAGCTTTTTGTATAGGCTATAAATAGCATAATACCCTAATACTTTGTAAGTTTTTAAACAATCAATACAATTAAGCAGTTTATTATCATTCAAAGCATTTCAATCATTAGCAATCATACACACACACACACATTGATATCATAGCATTAATCATGGGTTTCCGCACCATGATTATTGTTTGTTTAATACAATATAACAATCTGTTGTTATATTTATTGAGAGATTTGAAAAGATCCTTGGGGGAATCAACCTAATTATGCTCTTATTGTTCTTAAAGTTTATAATCAGCCTTTTTTGATTTCATCAGGTGGTAACAGAGCCTTGGCTCAAATCATACACTAATTTTTGATCCTCTCATTAAACGACATGATATCTGTGGTTCATTAGCTTCATAACATACATTTCGAGCTAAAAATCATCATAACCACCTTCTTCTACTTCAAACATTCAACAAATGTTCAAAACATGATTGAATAATCTGTTTTCATACATTTTGTAGAAGATTTTGTGTGTTTAAAGCTCTAAACATCATTCATACATGATTTTCGAATGTGTTCATCACAAAACTCTCTAAAACCCCATCGGTTTCTAAGGGTTTTTGGATAAAAAGTACACTAGTATTTTTCTATCAGGTTTTCATCAAACAAACACTCATTTAAATACTTTGAATCCATTCATTGTATTTAAACATCATATTTGAGTTGTTTTACACTAAAATCAGGCAATTAATCTTCTTCAAACAACAAACCCATTGTTGTTTTGGTGAAATTATTACCGTCGAAAACAAACCCTAGGATAAACCCTAGTTTTTTATCAATTATACCTTCATAATCTCTGGTGATTGTGTTGGTTCATCATTCAAAATCAAAGAAGAAACACATTCTTCTTTTGAATTTTTCTGAAAAAAGTCACTTTTTGATCCGAAAAAGTTAATTTTTTAAACAAAATATTTGTTTTTAGGGTTTTAACTTTGACCGGATTCACTAAAAACGGTTTTGACTATCTTGACTGAGTTGAAATCATTAACAGAATATTCCTTATTTCACCGACACTTGACAGTGATTTAACCTAGGACATTAATTAATTAATTATAAATTAATTAACTTCCTTTATCCGGTAATCAATTAAAAGTGACGAAAACATCAAATAAATCCTAGTTACTTTAGGATAAAAAATAATTTAGCACCGACCTAAATAATGAAAACAAATTTGACTTAAACCATTAAGTTAAAAAAATTAACAAACATGTCTGATGAATTTCAGGATCAAACAGTTGTCCCAAACCACCAAGTCAAGAACAAAGTAGATTTCAAACAATGGAAAATTATGTTCAGAAATTGGATTATTTTCCATGACCCAGATCTATGGACATCCATAACCGAGGGACCACACATACCATTGACTCTTAGGCCTGACTATAACATACAAATGCCAGTAAGCTTGAAAAGTGTAGCTGTTGATAACCTCAAGAAGGTCAAAACAGATATGAAAACATACAGTATATTGGCAATGACTTTGCCATTTGAAATTTTGACACGGGTTGAAAATTTCAAAACTGCTCATGAACTCTCGAAGGTACTTCATACCATGTGTGAAGGAAGTGAGGAGATACGGGAAATCAAAAAGGAGAAATTGAGGACCTAATACGAAACCTTCCACCATCTTTAGGGAGAATCCATTCCACAACAGCTCCACATATTCGTTCAACTAGTCAATAAGATAATAGTCTATGGTCTCCAGTATGAATTTGTGGAGATCAACAAAAAGATGTTGCATACACTGCTTGAGAGCTGGACTCAGTCAGTCTTATTAATGAAAGAAACATTGGATCTTGAAGCATTATCTCTAGATTCTCTAGTGGCTAAAGTTGAAGCACTAGAACTAGATGAAAGATCCAGAAGCAACAGTACAATCAGACATGTGGAATCATACAAGTTCAAAGAACTTCAACAAACCGACAGTGCATTCTTGACTTGCACTGGTGAATATGAACATGAACAATTTCTAGATTCAAGTGAAACTTCAATTTTCTCTGCACCAGAATCATCTAACAACAAACAAAAGTCTAAGAAGGCTGGTGTTCATGCTTCCCATGAAGAAACACCCCAAAGCAAACCACATCCTCACACTTCCAGCTCCAGCAAACAACACCCATCAAAGGTTCAAAACATTCATAAATTTGAGAAACCAATGGATGCATTAAAAATCATATTGCAAAGTGAGGAGCAAAAGGCAGCTTTTGTAGCCTTTTCAATAAGCTTTAAAGCCTATCTAGGAGCTAACTTCACACCAACACAGATCATACAACAAGACTTGGATGAATTGCCTCCTAATATGGTTGAAGAAATGGATCTTCAATGGTCAATGGCAATGATTGCATACAAATCCAAGAAGTTCTTACAAAGGAACAGAGGGTTAAGCATGGATAAGAAAACCAAAATTGGTTTTGATAAGTCAAAGGTGAGATGCTATAACCACCAACTCTATGGACATTTCTCCAGAGAATGCCAACAACCTAGAGTTGACAGAAACAAAAACCAAACACAAGCAACAAGCAGCAACCATCCAAAAAGACAAATACCACCTCCAATCAGTATTCCTGCTGCACCAACTCCACCTCAGATCACACAGTATAGCCCAAATCAACGCTCAAAATCATCTGCCATGATTATAAAACAAGATGGTGAGTGTGATTGGAGCATGTACGAGGCTGAGATCCAAACTCTTGATCATGCCCTCATGGAAAATATAGAAGATAAGATCTCTAAAATTCCGAAAGAGGTGAGGGAAAACCTTTGCACACAAGCATGCATTGACGAAGTCAATCGATACAGAGAACATGCAGACAAACTTTCAAAGAATATAATTGAAATAAACATTTTAAATGAAAGTCTAAAACAAGAACAAAAGCAATGTGGGACAAAATTACTTTCATTACAAAATGATTTGGACAAATTAATGTTTGAAAAATTAACACTTGCAGCTCAAGTTGAGCAACTCTCTGAATCATTGACTCTGTTAAAAATGCTACAGGCTGAAACTGAAGTGAAACTTCAGAAGTTTTAGTTGAGCAACAAGAAGTTTGAAGAACTTCTTGCTTAGCAAAGGGCATTTGAAGACCTTACAAGTTTAGGATATAATAAGGTCAATCTACATTATAATGACAATGTGAGTCTCTTGACCCACATGACCGGACTGATGACTCAAAACAATCATCATCATCATCATCAAAATCATCATTAATATCAAAAACACCTTTGATAAAATTTGTTAAAAGCCAAGCATCTCCACAAATCAAATCAACAAATTTTTATCAAGGAGAAAACAATGAGTTTGATGAACAAACCACTAATGAAGATGATGTTGATATAGTGTGTGATGAGTCAGATCAACCAATTACTAAAACTACAAAAGTTTCAAGTGTGGTTGATACACCAATCAAACAACCAAAGCAAATAAAAGGTTCTGACATCTGCTCAGGTGGAAGCAAAGCTGGATCTTCCATTGTCTCACCTAATCAAACAAACAAAAGGAAAGGAAAATCTCCCATTCAGCAAAAACAAACAACTGTAACTTTTGACTTACCTTTAAAATCAAAAGTTATAAACAAACAAGGCAATGCAAATCTACCATATTATGAATGGTGTGATCAATACACTCACACCACTGAAAAATGCAAATATGGCAAATATTACAAGTATTGTAACATGAACAATCACCGTACTAAATCATGCCATTTTCACAATTATTGTTCATTTTGTGAAAGAAACAACCACAACACTGCTAACTGCTTTTTCAATAAGAAAAACAAGAAGCAAAACAAATAGTCTCAAGTTGAGAAATCAACTAAGAAACAAACAGTTTTTCCTAATAAGAACAAAGGAGGAGCACCACGACAAACTCCTCATCAAAAAGTTGTTTTAAATAATGATAAAACTTTTTATGATAACTTTATACAATCAAACAGGAGGTGTAATTCTCAAAGCAGACAACAAACATACATTAGCACTCAAAGAAGAAGAGCTCAAAGTACTTCTCCTGATAGAGCTAAAACCAATCAGAGGAAATCTAGTGTTACTGGAATTTCTAAACCATCAGACAATGCCACTTTAGAAGAAATATGTGTTATGGGAAAAGACGGAAAACCCAAGACCATCTTGGCTTGGGTTGCTCCATCTAACTGATTTCTTTACTTTTGCAGGGACATCAAAGAAGACCTGACAACATCTGGTATGTTGACACTGGATGTTCCCGACATATGACTGGCAATTGTTCCCTTCTTCAGGATTTTAAAAGCAAACATGGAGGAAATGTAGCCTTTTGAAGAGATAAGTCAGGTGGAAAGATAACTGGTGAAGGAACAGTATCAAATGGGTTGATCAGCTTTGAAAATGTCAACTACTACTCCAACCTCCAGTTCAATCTTCTTAGGGTATCCCAAATCTATGATAAAGGATGTGCCACCTTATTTAACTCCAACAATTGCTACATCCTCAAGACGGGTTTTCAAATACCTGAAGATTATATTATTTTGAAAACACCTCATCATAACAACACATACATTGTTGATATGAACATTGTTTCAGCATCAACCCCTGAAACATGTTTACTATCAAAAGAATCAGAAGATGTTTTCCAATTATGACACAAATTTTAAAACACTCAAATTATAATAGAATGAATCAACTAGTAAAAGATGACTTAGTAATAGGTTTACCATAAAAAGAATTCTTCTGTATTGACCACTGCACTGCATGTTTGAAAGGCAAACAACATAGAGTGTCTCATAAGTCAAAAACTCTAAGAACACACCACTCAAATTGCTTCACGTGGACCTTTTTGGCCGAACAAACATCCTAAGCATAGGAAAGAAGCAATACTGTCTTGTGATAGTAGATGATTGCTCAAGATTCACATGGGTTTTCTTTCTACTACACAAGTCAGAAACATCAGAAATCATCAAATCCTTTATCACTAAAATTAAGAATCAATTGAATCTAATAGTTAAATCTTTAAGAAGTGATAATGGTACTGAATTCGAAAATGACTCTATTTCTTCTTTTTGATGTAAAGAAAGGAATTAGTCATCAATTTAGTGTAGCAAGGACTCCTCAGCAAAATAGAGTTGCTGAAAGGAGAAACAAAACATTAATAGAAGCTGCTAGATCTATGCTAGCTGACTCTCTATTTCCCATATCCTTTTGGGCTGAAGCAATCAATATAGCTAGCTACATACAAAACAGAACATTAATAATCAAAGAACATTCCAAAACACCATATGAATTAATGTTTAAAAGAAAACCATTCATTGGATTTCTTAAAGCTTTTGGATGTTCTGTCTCTATATTAAACACCAATTATCTAAGTTTTCTCCAAAAGCAGATGATGGATTTTTTGATGGATACTCCGGAACCTCAAAAGCTTACCGTGTATACAATCCAAGGTTCAACATAGTGGAAGAAACAACAGATGTTGTTTTAATGAACATTCTTTCACTTTGGATCAGACTGGTAGTTTGATATTGACTCATTAACAAAATAATTTGATACATCTTACTTTGATGTTTCAGGTACCAAAGATGACAATGAGTATCCAATGGTTCCACCAACAACCATTGATGTTCCTTTAACTACGGATCCTCCAAGAAGAACAAACATCACTCCTTCCAGTACCACAGTTTCACCTCCTCCAGAACAAACAAACACATCAAAAGGAACATCATCAGACACACCATCTTCATCAACTCCTGTGACCACCCAACCATAACCAAATAACCAAACAAAGTCACATCAACCAGCCATAGTTGAAGAAGATGATGATTATCATTCATTACCTGACACATATCATGAAGATGAAACTCTAGATTTCTTTCATGATTCACCATAAACATTCACTGAAACCACACAACCAGAACAACAAACCACAACAAATACCCTTGCTCATCGATCATCACCCAATAAAACAATCACCAATCTTGATTCAACCATCCCTGTTGATCAGATTGAAACAACCAGAGTTTATAAATACCATCCTTTAGAAACATCATAGGTGACATCAATACCAGATTGACACGAAGTCAATCTGACATAGAAAACATTTGCTTGTATTCCTGCTCCCTATACCTAACTGTACCCAAAAACATCACAAAAGCACTCAAAGACAATAGTTGGATAAAAGCAATGCAAGAGGAATTACAACAATTCAAAAAGCAAGAGGTATGGAAGTTGGTTGACCTACCTGAAGGTAAATATACCATTAGCACAAGATGGCTATTCAAAAACAAAGCTGATGATAGAAGGATTGTCATCAGAAACAAGGCAAGGCTCATAGCCCAAGGATATACTCAAGAGGAAGGCATTGACTATGATGATGTCTTTGCTCCTATAGCTAGACTAGAAGCCATCTGAGTGTTCCTTGCATATGCTTCATCAAAAAACTTCACTATTTTCCATATGGATGTCAAGTGTGCATTCCTCTATGGAAAAATAGATGAAGAGGTATATGTTGCTCAACCACCAGGGTTTGAAGACCCAGAATTCTCTCACCAAGTCAATATGTTAGATAAAGCTCTGTACTGTCTTCATCAAGCACCCAGGAAGTGGTATGAAACTTTATCTATGTTTCTACTATAGAATGAGTACACCCGAGGGAAAATAGATTAGACATTGTTCTTAAAACGAAAAGAACAAGACTTGTTAGTAGTTCAAGTCTATATGGACGACATAATTTTTGGCTCCACCAACATCCAACTTTGCAGAGAGTTTGAAACTCTTATGCAATCAAATTTCCAAATGAGTTCAATGGGAGAACTTACCTTCTTCCTTGGTCTTCAAGTTCAACAATCTATTGAAGGAATTTTTATCAATCAGAGCAAATATGTGAATCGGATATTTACTAAATAGAACATGTCTGATTGCACATCCAGCAAAACACCATTTGAAACTGGATTAAAGTTTGGACCCAATCCAGAAGGAACATCAGTTGATCAGAAGCTCTACAAATCAATGATAGGTTCTTTGATGTATCTAACAGCAAGCAGACCAGACATCACGTATGCAAGATATTAAGCAGATCCAAAAGAATCACATATAAATGCTATAAAGAGAATCTTTAGATACTTAAAAGGCAATCCAGCATTTCCCCTATGGCATCCAAAAGATGGAGATATCTAAATGTACAATATTGCTTGTGAGTGATTCTTTAACATCCATAGATTGATCATGTTAAAATTCTAAAATTTTAACAAACATTTAAATTTTTAAACATTTCAGATGATTTTATCAAACATGCTTCGAAAGAAAAATTTGCAAAATTAGCTTCGAAAGAAATCATTTCAAAACAATCAAAATTTTAAATTCTAACAGCTGTTGTCACAGTGGACACACAAACATACATCCACTATGGCTACAGTAACTCAGTAACACTCAAAACACACTAAGAGTTTATAGCGGATGATGTTTCAAAAACATCTGCTATGAATATAGTGCAAGTTTATACAGCGTATGCACATAGGTAATCATACGCTGTAAACATTCATACATCATACAAAAGGGTTCATGACGCATGACAATAAGTCATTCGTTGTGAAAGTACTAAAATCATTTCCAAGTGCGCACAGTGCATGAGACATGTTCATTCGCTGTGAACAACAAAACAATATTTCAAAGGGTTCACAACGTATGTACAAATGCTCATTCACTATGTTTAAACAAACAAACAAACAAGGTTCCACAGCGCATGAATCATTGTTCATCCGCTATGAAAACAGTGGTCAACCATAGCGTATGACTTTTTAGTCATAAGTTGTAATTTTTAAATTTATTCAAGTGTGCACAACGCATGATCAAATGACCATCCGCTGTGAACACAGTACAACATCCAAGGGTTCGCAGCGTACAAGTTTATATTGTACAGCGGATGCACTGTACACACAGCGCATGTGTAACTCACAGCGGACAACTTAAAATTAACATTTAAGTTTAAACTGTTTACGCAGCGGACATACAAACTGTATACACAACAGATGTTCATTTTGTCCGTTGTATATATAGTCCTACACTTGTGATTTTTCATTCATCACGAGTAAGAAAGAGAAAATTAAAATTTTAAAACGTTCAAAAATCTGCTAAACCCTTAAACCCCTGTTCGATTAAACACCAAATATCTGTTTGATTCTACAACTGATTGTTGATCAAATAGGTATAACATCAAGAATCTAATCATCAAAAAATCATTAAAACATCTTGTTCATTGCTTCTGATTCGAACATTGTTCAACCAAGTCGAACTTTGAACCAAAATCGAAACATGAATCTTTTGATGTTTTAAAAACAAATCAAACAATGAATATGTGTTAGATTACCTTAGTCGAATGTATTACGACTGTTGTTTTGATGTAATTTGATTAAGTGTTAATCGGGATCATGAACAGTCATGATGTTCTTGCCAAAAGCATCCAAAAATTAATGTTTGATCTTTGAAAATGTTTAAACTAACTTGAATTATGTTATAACTTAGTAAACATGTTCAAAAGTTTGTTACAAACATGAAAAATCAGTTAATTTGGCATGACATTGAAGACATTAACATTAAATGCATATTCATTAAATGTGCATTCAATGAATCTTTTGACTTCAATAGTCAAACTGAAATGTTCAAGTTGAGTTGTTATGAAATGAAATTAGTGTACAATATGACACAAACAACTCTTTGTGATAAAACAAACACAATGCAAAACAATTTGGATCAAAACAAATTAAATCAAACAAGATTTTCATGATCAAAATTGACCAAACAGTTGACTTTTGTTAAATCAAACTGAATTAGTTATTAATACCAATCAAACATACACTTTAAACAAGTCACAAGTGTTAAACATACATATAACACCATTCCATAACAAACATATCAACTTAATGAACACTTGATCAACATTTCATCATCTAATACATCATACATCATAATCACAAAAGTTACTAACATATTTCTCTTATTCATTACAGATATGGCAAATCTAGTATTTGTAAGAGATCATAATCTTGTGACTTTCTCAACCTAGATTCACCTAAGGCTAAGAACTATAGAGATATCATTCAAGCTATAAGACAAACTAGGTTGGTTCATGCTATGACAGCCAGGCCTGAGATTTATGAGGATCATATAGTCCAATTTTGGATTCATGCTCATCTAGAACAAATGAATGATGTGCAAGTAGTAGTCTCCAAAGCTTATGATCATCAGATTACTATCACTGAAGAAGTAATCAGGAGAGTATTACAACTTGGAAATGAAGATGCTAAAGGACCAGTAGAATTTGATAAAAACTATGTTTTACATGTTTTCAGGCAAATAGGCTACACTGGTCCCCTAGACAGGAAACAAATCAAGAAATCATACATGTGTGCCCAATTTAGATTCCTCATTGTAAGGAGACCATTTAACTTTGCAGCCCAAATCATCAATGGAATGATCTACAGCTTAACAGAGGTGAGGAACAAGTTTCACATGTATCCAAGATTCCTATAGATGATCATTGATGATCAGTTTCCTAACATACCAAGAGAGGGAGCTATCTTCCAACCAGTTCATTTTAATGAACATGTGTTTAACAGAATCAAGTCAAGCCTATATCAAGGAAATAAAGTACCTGTTCCTCCTCATATGGTTGATTTTTGTATAATAGTTCCTGATGTGTTCATCAGGATTCCAGGTCAGGAAGAACCAAACATGATGTTTCAAAATGTGATTCACCAACAACCAATCTATAGCCTGCCCTAATCATACAAGATAAGCAAGCTGCTCCTGAGCCTGAACCAATTATACATCATATAGATCCAATTGCTCCTGAACCAGAACCATTCATTCAACAAGAACAAGAACAATCTCAGTTTGAGCATTACATGCGTTCACCACCATAAAACCCAACGTTTTCTGATCAACAAACATTGTCTTCTCTTTTGAGAGACATTGATGTATCCTTGGAAGAATACACAAGTCAACAAGAAGAAGTTGGCACCTCATCAGCTCAAGAGCATGATCTAGAACTGCAAATCATTGCTGAACCTGTTGAAGGTGAAGAATAGGGCAATGAAATTCCAACAGAGGATGAGATTGAATACTCTAAAGTTTTTCTATTCATTGAGTATAACAAGCTGATTGAGAAGTCTAATAACAGAGCAAGAAAGCTGAAAGAAAAAGATGAAGAGAAAGAAAAGCTCACAGCAGATCAAACAGCTCAAAAGTTGATTGTTCAATTCCTAGAACAACAACTAAATCAATCAAAAGAAGAGGTGAAAGCAAAGGATCGAGATCTTAACATTACAAGACTAGATGTTGCATACCTAACTGAGCAGATAGATGCAAATGATAGTGAAATATATGAATTGAAAAAGATCATTGCTGCTCAAAAAGACTAAACAGAGAGATGGAATACATAGACACTCAACTGAATAAGGAAGAACATTTAGAAGGTCAAGAACATGACTTGAGTGATGAATTTGAAGAACAGATTATGACTCAAGCAGAAGAAACAAGCTCTCAAGAACAACATACATAATTAGCACTCATTATTCCTAAAGAGTCATACTCTATGGAACAACTGTTTGGTGAGGCATACCCATTTGAGAACATACACTATTCACCAATACTCAGACAACATTTTCATACAGCTGACACCCAATAACACAAACTGACATTATTCCAGTTAACCCACTCTTTGAGAAGCAAAAAGAACTAATCAAACAATTTTGCTGAATCCTTGAATGAACAATCCAAACCAACCAAAGATCAAGCCTCATCATCATCACAACCTTCTATAAAATCATATGAAAGAAAAAATAAAAAGGTTGTACCTAGCGTCTTTGAAGAAGGGAAAGCAGCAGGTTCAAGAACAAGAAGAACCTGAATCACCACCACTAAAGCTGTTGAAAGTCAAAGTTGAACCAGTGGATGATGATGAACCCTCTAAGGCTGCAACTCGAGAAGATGGTAAAATTGATCAAACTCATGATCAACAACCTATAATCATCTTGAGTGATTTTGATGATGAAGATGAAGATAGAGATGAAGATGTTATGCAAAACATACATGAACTCTTCCCAGATGATCCTAAAAACTTTAATGGGAATTGACTTAACTGCTAGAGGATTTCCTTATGAATCATACATACATCTTAACCTCTCAGAGATTAAATACTTGTGCAATGACTTTCAAGGAGTCATGAAAAATGAACAAGAGAAAATAAACAAAAGATATAAGGAAATTAAAGATTAACAAGAGTTTCAGAAGAATCTGCCCAAAGATCCTCAAATAGATAAAATGAGCTACTCCCAGGTGAAAAGCTAGTTGAGTAACATAAGAATACCATACATGTCATATGCTGGAAGATCTTTATCATAGATGAAAGACATGGCAAGAGAAATCTACAAGAACATTTTGGCCAATGCTCTAAAGCCACAGATCTCTAGACCACATCCAGCCTCATCTCTATCAACCTATCATCAAGTTCCACCTGAGCTTCATCCTATAAAAGAGCCTTGGCAATTTATGCCTCACTGGCTATGGCCAAATGGAAATGAGGTGAGAGAGATGATCAATGCAAACACAAACTTTGTAAAGTTGTATGACAAAATCACTCTAAAAGCATCGGTTGATGTGAGAAAGATTATGGCATGGAAATATGATGAAATCTGGGATGCTGTGCCTATAAAGAGTGTATCTGGACTTGTCCTATACTTATCATACATAACCTAACTAGGATCATTAAGCTATGAAGACAAATTGGACCTGATGCAATTGAGGATGGTCAATCATACAAACAATCCCAGGGGAGCAAATTTCTATCATATCTTGAGATCTTATATGAATAGACATCATCATGAGATGAAGGCAAAAGTTGACAGAGAAGATAAGCTTCATTTGGCCAAGTTGAGAAAAGAGCAATAGTCAGCAAGCAAACAAAAGAAACAAATTGAAGAACAATCATCATCTCATGTTGATAGTGAATTGTTGGAAAGAGTTGGATATCAATTGAGACCATCAGATTTAAAGTTAATCATAAAGAAGATTGATGGTAACTGGTACAATCATCCAATTACCAAGTGGTACTATGATGAAACACATTTTGAATTGGTATTGGAGAGAAAGCTAGAAGGTAAAGAAGCATCAGACATAAGGTTGTTTGATCCTGTGGAAATCAAACTCCATCATCCATCCTATGTATCATTTTTGAAAACCAAGACATTCCTTGCAATAGAAGATGTTCTTTGTAAGGGAGATTGTTGTTATTTCATACACATGTTAAGAATTTTGGTGACTGTGTATGTGAATGTTGCACTCAAACAAAGACTGGAAACAAATCAGCAACCCCTAACACACATTGAAGGCATAACTGGCATGAGGATATCAGATAACAAAAACTTTGTTATCCTGAAGGGTAAACATGTTGTAACAACACTGGTTAGCAACATTGATGTGCAGAGCCTAGACAAATCTACACTTGAACAGCTAGTTCATCAAACTATTCAGAGCAAATATGAAGATCAAAATAGTGTTATTAACTATTTTTTTGAGCACATTATAAACTGTAGAAATGCATTGAGGAGCACTCCACTATCTGATCAAATGAAATAAGCTAAAAAGGATCAAGAAATTGAGAAAGATGTTAACGAAGCCTTGAAGGCCACATTAGAAGTGTAGAAGAATGTAGAAGAAGCTGTTCCTTTTTATTCCTAAAGGTTCACTAACGATCAAACAGACAAAAACAAACAAACATACATATCTAAACTTTCTAAAAAATCAAACAGGAAAAACAAACAATCATACATGGATATCATGCATATAAACAAACACAATATCAATCGTAATTCATCATACTAGCAAACATATACAAATTAGCACACACATTACAATTTGTTTACACATGTGTAATCAAAAAACATACTATCATTCAATCATGCAAACATGGTAAACACTGAATCAATAAATCAAACAAACAAGTAACCATTCAATCAGACATGAAATCAATCAAACATACATGTAATCATACAAACATACATGTAATCATACCATCATACATGTAACCAAGTAATCAAACCTGTAATCAGAACGTACAGTCAACTAGTTAATCATGCATAACAGACAAACATGCAATCAGACATTTTAAGTCAATCACACAATCATTACAATCATTCATGTCAAACACAAGCACACACACATTATTACTAACAAACAAAACACTAACAAGCAAACATTAAAGTGATGGGAACATCATCCTTAGGGGGAGTATTGTTGGACTCAAATAGGATAATGCTTGCCATAATCAAACATAATGTTTTCTAACATTCAAACAATCATTAACTAATACATTAGCATCTCTAACATTCATAACATACACTAATTATTGGTTAAAATTCATTTTCAGGTTTGTAGATAAAAGAAATTTTAACAAGTGTCGGCAGCAGATGAAGAAATGCCCACAGCGGATGACCAAGTCCATGTAGAGGATGAAGAACAACTTCCAAGTGTCTATAGTGGATGACCAACTCATACAGCGGATGACCAATGTCCACAGCTGATGAACAGTCCACAACAGATGTTCAATCCACACTGGATGAACACTCCACAGCGAACAACATACAAAGTAATCACACATCAAATGTTCATAGCGGACAACATCCAAGACACAGCGGACAGCTTATTCAACATCCACAGCGGATGACTTAGCATCCACAGCGAACAGTCTATCATCCACAGCGGACAACTTATAGACTTAGGTATATTTATGTAATTTTATTTTAAATAAAGGTATTTTAGTAATTGTATATAGTATTCTGTATAGGCTATAAATAGCATAATACCCTAATCCTTTGTAAGTTTTTGAACAATCAATACAATCAAGCAGTTTATTATCATTTAAAGCATTTCATTCACTAGCAATCACACACACTGATATCATATCATTAATCATTGGTTTTCGCACCATGATTATTGTTTGTTGAATACAATATAACAATCTGTTGTTATATTTATTGAGAGATTTGAAATGATCCTTGGGGGAATCAACCTGATTATGCTCTTATTGTTCTTAAAGTTCATAATCAGCCTTTGTTGATATCATCAACAGCAAAGAGAAAATCAAAGAAGGCTCAAGAGATCATGGCCACTTTCAACTCCAAGCAGAAACAAGTGTTCATCTCTACAGGTTTTGAAGTGGTAAATACTGATGACTCAACTATGAACTCTAGTTCCAAGAGGTCTAGTTCATGTTCAACTCATCCCAGCAAAGAGAAGAAGGTTGATCAGTTGTGTACCACTACTACACATACTAAACCATCCACCTCTAAGAGCAAGCCTCACCCTAGAAAGCCTGCTACTGCATTTGAGAAGATGAAGAAGGAGATGGAAAGTGATCAAGTGCAGCCTTCCTCCCACAAGAAGGCTCTCAAAAGGAAATAGATGGATTGCATCATATGTGGTAGTACTTCTCATCTTGTAAAAGATTGTATCTACAATCCTAAAAGTACTATCCACATGACCAAGAAGAAAACCTCTAAGAAGAAAGTGAAGAAAAAGAGAAGTGAAAACTTGCCTTCGGAAGAAAATTTGGCCTCGGAAAAAAGGAATGGTTCTGAAGCACTAAAGCTTGCTGCAGTGAAATTAAGATCTTTCGAAGGCTCAGTCTGCAAAACTTCCAAAGTTGTCAAAACTTTCGAAGTGTTGAAGGTCAAGTCGAATCCTCCAAAGATGGTGTGGAAGATGAAGGAAGACCTTGTGACTGAAAGTTCTTCATCAATAACAACTGATGATCCTTAAATACTGAACTTAGGATCAATTGCTATTACATTGCCTTCAAATCACTTTAAAAGCCCAAGACCAATGAGGCTTGGGTTTTCAAATGTAACTAATCATCTCTTTTTGTGCAGGATCAGCTAAAGACTATAAAGAATGTTTGGATCATAGACAGTGGCTGTTCCAGGCACATTATAGGCAATGGCTCTTTTCAAATTTTTGAGAAAATTGATGGAGGGCCAGTTGCTTTTAGACAAGATGTTGGAGGTTACATTACTGGAAGGGGTGGGGTCATAAATGGTAAGCTCAACATTGAGAAGGTAAACTTTGTCAAAAAGCTTGGGTACAATCTACTGAGTATATCCCAATTTAGTTATCAGAGACACAACATGCTCTTCACAAAGCATGAATGCATTGTTCTCATGCTCGGGGTGGTCATTCCTCAAGAGCATATCCTGCTCAAAACGCCTAGGAAAGGGAACATGTACAAGATGGATTTGCATGAAACATCTCCCTCAGGAGAAGTCTCTTGCTTTCTATCTAAAGCCAATATTGATGAGTCTTTCCTCTTGTATAAAAGAATTTTCCATGTAAACTTTAAAAAATATGAATAAATTAATTAAGAATGATTTGGTAACTGGAATGGCAAAGAAAGAGTTTACAAGTGATGACCATTGTGTGGCATGTCTGAAAGGGAAGCAACACAAAGTGTCTCACAAACCAAAGGAAAGAAACTCCATCACTACTCCCCTACACTTATTACACATGGATCTCTTTGGCCCTATAAGTGTAATGAGTCTACAAAGGACCTCTTACTGTTTAGTGATCATAGATGATTTCACAAGATTCACTTGGGTCTTATTCCTTAGAACTAAGGATGAGACTCCTGAGATCTTGAAGAACTTCATTCTGATAATTGAGAATCAATGTGATCACAAGGTCAAGACCATAAGATGTGATCAAGGAACAAAATTCAAGAACCAAATCCTTGATTCATTTTGTGATAGAAAGGGTATTACCAGACAATATAGTTACCAACTATTTTAACAAACAAGAATAAGCTCCAAATGTAATTTAGTTACCTCCTAGTGTGAAAGGTTCTGGCCCTAATTGCCTATTTGATCTTAATTTAGTTACCAACTATTTTAACAAATCTTATGAGAATGTTTCAGGATCTGCAGGTAACTTATCAACAGATGATCCTGATCCAAGATTTGAGCTGAAAATACCAAACAAGAATAAGCTCCAAACGTAACTAACCCTGCAGATGGAGTTCCTATCAGCACAACCATGACAAACTCAGCTGATACATCTGAGGTGCATACAAATTCCAGCTCAGAGGCATAGAACTCAAATTAAGGAACTTCAAATGTAGGAGGAAATGGTGGTGGTGACAGTGATCATGAATTTCTTGATGTAGTTAACCACTCCATGTAAGACAACATCAATGATGTCATACACTCATTGGATCAAGCTTCTCTTGATAAGTGTGCTGATGTGGTGGGTGACACTCCATTGTAGATTTAAAATTCACAAATTTCGATATGTCAAACCAACTTATTGTGATCCCTTAACTCATGATCCATAAGACACACCACACAACAAACATCATTGGTGATGTTGACACAGGGGTGAGAACACAAGGACAAACTCATCATAAAAAATGTTTGTCTATACTCTTGTTTCTTATCCCAGATAGAGCTAAAGAAAGTTGATGAGACTTTAAAGGATGGAAGCTGGTTTGAAGCTATTCAAGAGGGGTTGCTTCAATTAAAAAGGCAAAAGGCTTGGAACCTATGTTCATTTCCCTAAGGGAATACTACCATAGGAACCAAGTGGGTTTTTAGGAACAAGAAAGATGACAGAGGACTTGTCATTAAGAACAAGGCAAGACTTGTTGTTCAAGGATACACACAAGAAGAAAGGATAGACTACACTAATGTTTTTGCTCCAGTGGCAAGACTTGAAGCTATAAGAATATTCCTAGCTTTTACTGCATCCAAAGATATTAAGGTCTACCAACTTGATGTCAAGTGTGCTTTTCTTTATATGGTGATTGATGAGGAAGTGTATGTCAAACAACCACCTAGCTTTACAGACCCAAATCATCCCGATTATGTCTGAAAGCTTGATAAAGCTCCTTATGGGTTGTACCAAGCTCTAAGAAAGTGGTATGAGACACAATCTCATTATCTTTGTCAACATGGCTACAAGAAGGGTACTATAGATGGAACTCTCTTCATCTAAGGAACAGGTAATGATTTGATGTTGGTTTAAGTTTATGTAGATGACATTATCTTTGGTTCAACTAATCTATGTAAGGACTTTAAGAAGCTGATGAGGAATAGATTTGAAATGAGTGCCATGGGGAACTCAATTTCTTTCTAGGAATTCAAGTGAAGTAGGTTGATAATGAAATCTTCATAAGTTAGTCAAAGTATGTACAAACATACTTACAAGATTCAACATGACTAATTGTAAGGTTGCTAAGACACCCATAGCTAGAAACCACTTCTTTGGACCTGTTCTTGAGGGTGAGTGTGTAGATCAACATCTTTACAGGGCTATGAGTGGGTCTCTTATGTACCTTACTGCCAAAAGGACTGATATCATGTTTGCCACATGCATCTGTGCAAGATATCAAGCCAACCCCAAGATGTCACATCTAGTTGCTGTCAAGAGGATTCTTAGATACCTCAAAGGTGCTCCTAAGCTAGGCCTCTAGTATCCAAAGAATTCTGACTTCAATTTGTATGCTTAAACAGATAGTGACTATGGTGGCTGCAACATGACTGCAAAGCCTACATCTGGGGGATGTCAATTCCTTGGTGGAAGGATAGTCTCTTGGTAATGCAAGAAACAATCCTATGTGTCTGCATCAACTGCTGAAGCTGAATAAATTGCTGCTGTAAGCTGCTGTGCTCAAGTGCTTTGGATTTTGAACCAGATGCTGGACTATGGATTCATTTTTAAGGAGACTCCAATCCAAATAAACAACAACAGTGCTATCTCTATCACAGATAATCCTATGCAGCACTAAAGGACAAAACACATCAACATCAGGTATCATCTTATTAGAGATAATTTTGAAAAGGGATTGATAAAACTAGTCAAAGTTAACACAAATGAACAATATGCCAATATGTTCACAAAAGCTTTTGATGAACAGAGATTTAAATATCTTGTATCAGCTATTCGGATGATTAACGTTGAGTAGATTTTCTTGAAAAACTTAACTCAAGACTATTTCTAAACAATATGTGTGTCCTAAGTTGTCTATTTTATCACCTTCATAAGCCCAATTTACTTTGGAAGAAACTCTTTTATCAGATATTCCTTAGAATTGTCAAAAAAATTTACATATTTTCTTTCAGATGATATTAACATTTCCTTTAGAAGAAAATTATGTCTTTAAATCAAATAACTACTTATAAGAAATTTAGCTTTGGAAGAAATTCTGGAATATCTTCCGATGGTTAAATATGCTTATAAGTACTTATATGCTTTTGAAGGACAATTAACTTCTGAAGTAAAATTTTCCGAAGCAAAATTTTCACAAAACTCAGGAATATCTTCCGAAGCCAAATTTAGCTTCAGAAGTTTTTTACAAAACTTCCGAAGGCAAATTACTTTTGGAAGATTTTATACTTCCATGAAAACTACCTTTTGGGCACTTTTTCAAAGATGGGACTGACATCCAGATTTCATAGTTTATCCTTTCATATTACCTTTGTCTCAAATCCATTTCGTATATATACACCCAATGGTTCCCCCCTCTTTCACTATCTTCTTAATCTGCAAATTCTCTACCCTAAATTCACCCACAAACCGACTTTGTTCTTATCTTCCTTTATAGTAAAGCTACCTTAAATGGCCAACCCTGATTGCAAAAACCAACCTGATTTTTCCATGCATCTTCACAGGCAATATAATCAAGTTGCTCTGTTAGACTCTGAGAAAGATCCTGGTTTCTTAGAGGTTTGCCGCTTTCTTACTCTGCCAAACTACTTCACCACCTTCACTATAGATCCTCCACTATATGAGGATCAGCTTTTGGAATTTTAGAGGAACTGCCAAGAGGTCATCATGGATGAGGAGAAGGAACCATCTGCCACAATATAGGGGAGGACAAACTTCATCACTCCAGCCTCCATAAACACTCATCTTTTGTTGGATGATGTAGAAGGTGATTCGTCTTTCCCTAAATCTATTGTTAACCAGTCCTTTGGATAGATGGGCTATGAAGGTGACTTCTCAGTCAGAACCTTCAAAAAAGGGAAGGTCTCCTCTTAGTGGAAGTACCTCCTCTAAGTGGTTATCCATAGTTTTTCTAACAAACATGGAGGATGTTAGACTTCTTAAAATATTAACATGTTGTGTTTATGTGTTTTTTGTCATGGATATCTATATAAGGCATTCTCCGGATAATTCAAATCGTATAGAGACTTATTTGTAAATATACGTTCCTTTGTTTTGTTGATAGTATAAATAGGATACTTTATGTAGTGTAGGAAAACAACAACTGTAATAGAAAGATAGAGAGAATCAGTTGAATGAACTGAATCCTTACACTTTGTATCCTGTGCATTTGCTATCAATGAAATCTATGAGTTTTTTGATGTATTTGCATGTGTTGATTACTTTGTGTTTGAATTGATCATTGTATCACAATATCATCATAGATTCGATCCATTTTGAACCGATCAATTGTTATCAGAGCCTTCGGTTCAGTGATCAGAGCTTATCGACATTTTGAGCTCTTTGAATCACTTGAAATCTGTGATTGATTTCAATTTGATCGATTAGTTGTTGTTTTCAGTTGTGTTTCATCCATAGAAACATGATTTGAATCACAATTAGGTGTTCAATTCGTTCAAATCTAAGAAATTGATCAAATTAGTGTTCAAACAGTGTTCTTCATTTTGGACTTCAATTCAATCAGAATACTGATTTGTGGATGTTGTTTGATCAAATTGAAGATTGAGGATTGTTAATCAACCTAACTACTACCTAATTAGAAGTTTTTAGATCAATTGAATAAGTTTTGAAGATTTTCATAAGATCTGAGTTTATTGAAGCTGATGAATTAGGAGCATTATGGTTGAAAACTGCTGAAAATTGTATAGTATCTAGGTGCATCACCCCTATTTTGGTGTTTTAGTACTGTTCAGACGTTTCAAATCAGGCGGTTGACCACTGTTGAGAGGTTTTGAGACTGTTTGGACACTTGGTGACTTTGCAGAAACAAAGTAATTCTAGGCACATTTAAACTGTTTAGGCGCATTTGAACTATTTGAACGTTTTACACCCAGACGTTTAACAACTGTTTGGGCACATTTCAACTGTTTAGGCGCATTTCAGTTGGGCATTTTTTAGAATTCTTCTAAGGCATTCCCTTGGGCATTTCTACTTCAAAGTCAGGTGTTTGAGACTATGTACGTGTGTCACTACTGTGTAGGCGCTTGATAACTATTCAGGAGCATCAGCTTTCAAACTTATCAGTTTACACTTAGAAATTTTTTTTTCAACAAAAACTATAATCCAAAAATATATTCATCTAATAGTTTTATTTCAAAACTTAAAAACAACAAAAACAAGTCATTTTCTTAAATTCAAAAGTACAAAATGGTTAAGTCTGAAGATTCTGAGAACAGGGTTCCAAAGCTAAAGAACAGAGCTGATTTCAAGAACTGGTCTCTTAGATTAAAGCATCATCCAAACTCTATTGATACTGACTTATGGAAGTCAATAGCGAAAGGACCTCATATCCTGATTACATCTGATGGTCCTGATAGAGAATTTGTTTACACAAAAGACTCTTAAGAACCTTATCCTGTGGATGGTTCGATAGTTGATGACTTAAGGAAAATGAAGAATGATATCAAAGCTTATTTACTGATATGTAAGGGATTACCATTAGAAGTCTTGACTAGACTTGATGGTTATCAAACTGGGTACACTATGTACAAGGCTTTGAAAATCATTTGCGAAGGTGGTAAAGAGATACAAGATCTCAAAAAGTAGAAACTCAAGAGGAAATTAGAGTTATTTGAGCATCTTTCTGGGGAAACAATTAATCAAATGATGAACAGATTTGTGCAACTAATTACTGAGATGTCACCTGCTGGTATCAAAAATGATCTAAAAGATCTAAATTACAGACTTCTCAATGCTCTTCCATCATCATGGAAACAGACAGTTACACTGTTAAAGCATACTGAAAAGTTTCCTATGGATCTAGATATTTTGATTGCCAAGTTGAATCAGTTGAGCTTGATGAGAGCTCCAGAAACAATGATAGAGCTGCTTCAATGTCTTAGTATAAGTATGTTTCATCTCCAGCTAACACAGTGGAGAATGCTTTTCTGGTCAAAGACAATGATATTCCAGAAGAAGAGGGTGATTTATTTGTTGGAGCTGGTTTCTTTATAAATTCTTCATACACAAGTGCTCCTGTTTACACAACTCAACCTCAATCTCAGTCTCCTCCTAAAACTCAAACTCCTAAACCTCAAACTGAGACTCCATCTTCTAACTCTGCTAAAACTAGCAAATTTAAAGATGTTATTAATATCCTTTTACAGGATGATGAGTCTAAATCTGCTTTTACTGCTTTTATGGCAAGTTTTCAAGATTATCAAGGTAGTCATTTAACACAATTAGATCTTGTTTTGCAGGATTTGTTTGAGATGGATCTAGACGATATGGAAGAGATGGACTTGAACTGGCAGATGGTGACGATTGCTTATAGAACCCAGAAACACTCTTATGTTAATAGGAACTACAAGCCAAGTGCCAACAAAACTGTTGGTCTTGACAAATCAAAGTCAAGGTGTTTCAACTGCAATAGCTATGGTCATTTCTCGAGAGAATGTAAAGCTCCCAGAAACCAAGGAGGAAATGGTCAAGCAGGTTCTAGCAGTCAAGGATATCATCAGCAGTCTCAGAAAACCTTCCAAAAGCCTTATCAGAGTCTTCCTATGCCAGAACTTAAAGATGAATCAAAAGCATCTTAAGAGCCAAAGAAAGCTCTTGTTGTTAGCATTAAAGATGGATATGACTGGAGTGCTTATGCTGAACAATTTATAGCTAATCTAACCTCTAGTTTATCTCTTGTTGCAGATATTCAAAATGAAGACCGGTCTGAAGATAATGATCCTAAGGCTGATAGTGATTCAGAAAATGATGATGAAGACTATGACTGGAGTGACAAATCTGACCCAAAAGGGGATTCAAAAGAGATTGTACTTATGCCTCAGTCTGACCAACCAAAGGTTGAGAATCCATCATCTGACTCTAAGACTTCATCTTCAAGTTATCTTGAAATTCATGTTGAAGTCAGAGAGAAAATGTGCACAAAAGCATGTTTTGATCAAGTTGAGCATTACAGAACATATTCATATAAGATCTGTGATAAACTTAAACAAGAAGAATTAATTCACAACAAACTAAAAAATGATCACAAAATCTCTGATGAAAAGATCCTATCTCTATAAACTTCATGGAACAAAACTTTAAAAGAACTTGAAGTTGTGAAGAAACAACTTGAGGAGATGACTAAAAATTTAGAAGAAGAAAAAATAGCTCATGCTGTAACTCAGGTGGATCTAGCTAAAGTTAAAAGTTCTAAAACAATTGTAGAATAATTGGTAAGTGAGAGGAAAGACAAACAAAAAGCAGGTCTAGGTTTCGCACATGAGCCAATGCCTGGATCTATTCAAACACTTTACCAGAAAACTTTAATACGGATGATCACTCACATGAAAACAAAGCTAAGCTAAAAGCATTTCAAAATAAAAACAACAAGAACTCTAAAAGTGATGAAGAGAAAACAAATGTTGAGATATTTGAGGAACAAGATTCAGAAAAGATTAAAAATGGTCATCCAGTGAAAGTTAAATCTTACGATCCACAACCAAAGAATAAGAAAATATATGTTCCCAGCAAGCATGTTGTTGAAGAAGTGATGGTAAAGAATGACAAACAGAACTCAAATAATAAAGAGAAAGCAAAACTTGATAAAGTAACATCTGAAGATTCATTTTCTTATGGATTAAACAATCCAGACTATATTAAATGGCAGAAAGAACAAAAAGATAAAGAAAATGAAAAAGATTCTTCTCTTGAAGATGTTCAATCTCAATACAAACAAAGATCATCAAGATCGAGAAACCAAAGAAGGAGAAGGAAAAATGCTAAAGCTAAATCATCTCAAGATAAAATTCAAAACAATCAAACTCAAAGAACAAATCAAACTAATCAGTTTAAACTAGTTAAGTTTGTATCTGCGGGTACTTTTGACATGAACAAAATTCCTGAAATCAAATCTAACTCAAAGAACAAATCTAACTTTGATCTAAAAACTAGTTCAGGTCCTAAGTCTTCCGCTGTCAACAAAAGATTTGTATCTAAAGAGTCAAGGAATAGTGATTATAGCAAAAGTCAAAACCTAAATTTCAAAAGAACAAACTTTCAAATAAAAATCAAGCAATTAACTTGTCAACTCCTAAATCAAAACAATGATCAAATGTGGCCTCCACATCAAAGTTAATCAACAGTTGTTTAAATCACAACAAAGGTACTGTGAAATATGTGATATGTACAATCATAAGACTGAAGAATGTTTCTTTAACAGGTACTGTCATATATGATATATGAGAAACCATTCAACAGTTGATTGTTATTTCAACAAATATTGTACCTATTGTGATGAAATAACTCACAAAACCGAGGATTGCTACTTTAAAAAGAACTCGCCGAGGAATGGATATGTAAATTCTCAATTAAGAAATGGATATGTCAATCCATAACTTCAAAGAAATCAAAGTGTTGGTTTTCAAAGATTGACAAAACAACCTTCCTTAGGCTTGAGATCTTTTCGAACAAATGATTCTGTTTATGATAATTCTTATGCTGCAAAACCAAGGCAGTATAATCAAGGAAAATTCATTCCACGATCTGTGAGAATGAATGGTGGGAAGTTTGGTAAACAAAATTTTTTGTCTGATGGTTTGAAAAATCTTGATGATGATCTTGAAAAATGTTACAATGTTTAAGGACAAAACAAATCAAAGATAATCAAAAATTTGTAAGAAACTGAATTGGTAAATTTGTCAATAATAAGCCTGATTTGAAAAAGCTTCACTTTAAACAATTTATCATTGTTGATAAATTTGGCAAGCCCAAGACCATCTCGGCTTGGGTTGATAACTCAACTTAATTCTTTTTGAAATGCAGGTACACCCGAGAAGATCTATTAACACATGGTATGTTGATAGTTGGTGTAGCCGGCATATGACAGGCAACCATGCCTTGCTTCAAGATTTTTAAGTTAAAAGATGGTACTTAGTTTTTAGGTCCCAGATTAGTCTCATGGCAATGTAAGAAACAAACAAATGTCTCTGTTACTACCGCAGAAGCTGAGTACATAGCTGCTTCAGCAGGATGTTCTCAAATCCTTTGGTTACAAAACCAACTGCTGGATTACGGGTTCAAATTTCTTAAAACTCCTATTTACATTGATAACACTACTACTATGTTTATTACAGCTAATCCTGTCCAACATTCAAAAACAAAACATATCGAGATTCGATATCATTTTCTCAGAGATAACTCTAAAAAAGGTTTAATCATTTTGATTCAAAATACAACACAAAAAACAGTTGGCTGACTTATTTACAAAAGCCTTCTTACCAGGACGGTTTGAGTATCTAGTCAAGTCAATTGGTCTCATTAACCATGTGTAACCACTGGTTTGAGTAATTTAGTTGTCTGTGTTTTATAAAACAAAATGACAAGAACCCTCCCTTAGCAGAATAAGAAAAAGCAAAGAGAAACTATCAAAGTTAACTGCCTGATTGTATATATTGTGTGTGCATGTTCTATAGAAAATGAAAAAGCAAATACAAAAATAGAAAATTACAAAATCAAAATAGAAAAAAAATATAAAACAAAAACACAAAAATAGATTTTTTCTTGTTAGTTTATTATTTAGGACTAAATCTGTCTTTGCAGTTTATGAGAAATGATAGACACATTAGTTTTGATCAGTTGCATACTTCGCTCGTTACTAAAGTCTGACCTGGTCAGATATGATGTGTAGGTAAGTTCATGTAATTATATTGAAAAAGTAAATTCTTGTGATCAAACTAAATTAATCATGCATTCATGTTTGTCCATTTTAGTACCAATGAGTAGTGTTGACTTCTTAAATTGATTGCTTGTTAAGTCATAATCTCACACTTGGTGGCGATATGAATAACCATTGAGCTCTATTTAATTTAAAGCATCTAATCACTTCTTTGTTATGAGTCATCATAGACCTAAAGTGACGAGATATCCTTTGTTGTAAGTAATTACAGACCTGGATATTCTCACTTGATGCAAATGTTAATATGCATAATCTCAACACGAGATATGGTTATAAGTATATGTCAGGTTAACAAGTTGAGAAAAGTGATTTCTTGCATATCTTGACGAGGGTTGAACTCTCTAAGTCTAAGTATGACTTACATAATGTCATATCTAATCGTACCTGAATCAATCCAAGAATTGAAAAAGTAAGTGTGCTGACTACTTTGCCAAGAGCACTCATTTTCTGTCCTTAGATCTAGTGTCTCCTTTGCTGTAGAAATGCTGACCTGGAACACACTTGATCAGGATTTAATCACTGTCTCCGACTATCCATCATTTATTTTCTTTTAATGTGCCGATCTTAACTGATATGATCTCATTGCAGGCATGTGATTCAATTGTATATAGTAGATTTTTATTCTGCTTTATTTTTTTATTTTTGCATGATTTTCTGTGTGCATGCATGTTGATAATGATCGGTTTGCTCCTATTGCAAAATAAAAGAAACTTATATGTTTGTAAAACTTAGAAGTTTAGGGGGAGTAAAAAAAATGAAAAGAGAAAATAATTGAATTTCAAAAAGTGAAAAATAAAAAATAAAGTGCTTTGGATAAAATGGATGAAGTTGAAATTTCAAGCATGTGTGTGTTTGATATGATGTAAAAATGAACCTAAAAAGAATTTCAAATTCAGTGGAAAAGCTTCTTGCAAACAAAATGAGATTATTTGTTTTGTAAAAATTAAATAGAGACTAAAATGAATTAATTTTGAAATTAATGAAATTTTGAGTGATAGTCAAACAATTTTGACTAAGTGTTGAAAAATTGAGTGTGAATAGTACTAATATGTTTAAATAGTGTTCAGATGGAGGATGAGATGAGAAAAGTGTAAAAGCCTCTTGAAGGTTACCATTTAGTCTTTATTAGTCTTTGTATAGTTTTTGTCATAGTGTAGGGACTTATTGTGTAAATATATGTTCTTTTTTGTATTGATAGTATAAATAGCATAGATAAGGTATTGTGTAGGTAATCACCTAAGTAAGCACCTTAGAAGCTCTTAGAACAGTAACGAATTGTAACTGTTTCTCTCTACACTTGTACTTTCTATGCATTCTATCAATCAATACTATGAATTTTTTGATATGTTTGTTTACATTTGTTTACTTGTGATTGTTTGATTGAATTGTATCACAATATCATCACAGATTGATCCATTTTAATCCTATCAAATGGTATCAGAGATGTTGGTTCAGTGATTTGAGTTCTTCAAACTGTCGAACTGTTGAATCACTTGAATCTGTGATTGGTAAGCAATTCAATCAAACAATTGTTGATTTCAGTTGTGTTTCATGATTAGAAACATGAACATGAATTGAATCACAATTTGCCGCTCAATTAGTTCAAAATCAGTGAATTTGTTCAAATTAGTATGCGAACCTGTTCTTCATTTTCGAACTGAAATTCGATCAGAAAACTGAATTGTTGTTGTTGTTTGGTGAAATTGAAGATGAAGGACTGTTAATCAAACAAATTACAGTCTAATTGGAAGTTTTCAGATCAATTCAACATGTTTTGAAGATTTTTAGTAGATCTGAATTCGTTTGAATCTGTTGAAGTTGGCGCATTAGTTTAAAACACAACTGAAAATTGCCTAAGTGTATAGGCGCTTGACAACTGTTTAGGCGTTTTACCACTGTTAAGGCATTTTTGGTCTAGACGTTTTACCACTGTGGAGGAGCATTACAACTATTTGGTCACTTTGAAACTTTTCAGAAACAAAGGAATTCTAGGCGCATTACAACTGTGTTGGCGTTTTTGAACTGAATGGGCGTTTCTTCACCCAGGCGTCTAATAACTGTTCGGACGTTTTACAACTGTTCAGGCGCATTTCAAGTTGGGCGTTTTTGAGAATTTTTCTAACGAAATCCCATAGACGTTTCAAAGTCAAAGTCAGAAGTTTCACAACTATTTGGGCGCTTCATCACTATTCAAGCACATCACCTCAACAATTAAAAAATTTTCAAAATTTAAAAATCCAAAAATATTTTCAATTCATTTTTCAAATTCAAAAACTTAAAAAAAACAACAAAAACAAATCTTTTTCTAAAATCAAAAATATAAAATGGTGAACTCAAAAGATTCAGAGAACAGAGTTCCTAAGTTGAAGAACAAAGCTGATTTTAAGAACTGGTCTCTTAGATTGAAACATCACCTTAATTCTATTGACACTGACTTATGGAAGTCAATAGAAAGAGGACCTCATATTCCTATCACTTCAGATGGTCCTGATAGAGGGTTTGTCTACACTAAAGATTCTCTAGAACCATATCCTGAAGATGAGTTACAAGGTGATGATCTAAGGAAAGTAAAGAATGACATTAAAGCCTATTCTTTGATGTGTAAAGGATTACCACTTGAAGTACTAACTAGACTTGATGGATATCAAACTGGATATACCATGTATAAAGCTTTGAAGATAATTTATGAAGGTGGTAAGGAGATTCAAGATCTCAAGAAGCAAAACCTGAAGAGGCAGTTAGAGTTATTTGAGCATTTATCCGGTGAAACTATAAACCAAATAATGAATAGATCAGGCTTCTTAATGCTCTTCCATCCTCATGGAAACATACTATGACATTGTTAAAGCACACTGTAAATTCCCTATGGATCTTGATCTGTTGATTGAAAAAATTGAGTAAGTGGAGATTGATGAAAGCTCAAGAAACAATGATAGAGAAGCATCAATTTCTCAATACAAGTATATTGCATCTCCATCTAGCACTGTGGAGAATGCCTTTATGGCAAAGAATGAGAATTTACCAGAAGAAGAGGGTGATCTGTTTGTTGGAGCAGGATTCTTTATAGATTCTACATATACAAGTGCTCCTGCTTATGCAACACAGCCTAAATCTCAGTCTCCTCCGAAACCTCAAAGCTCTAATCCTCAAACTGAGACTCCATCTGTTAACTCTATTACAGGATGAAGAGTCCAAAACTACTTTTACTGCTTTCATGGCTAGTTTTCAAGCTTATCAGGGTAGTCATCTAACACAACTAGATCTTGTTTTGCATAACTTATTCGAGATGGACCCAGATGATGTAGAGGAAATGGACCTAAACTGGCAAATGGTGATGATTGCATACAGGACTCAAAAACACTCTTATGTCAACATGAACTACAAGCCAAATGCTAACAAGACTGTTGGATTTGACAATTCTAAGTCAAGGTATTTCAACTGCAATATCTATGGTCACTTTTCAAGGGAATGCAAAGCTCCCAAAAACAAAGGAGGAAATAGTCATTCGAGTTCAGGCAATCAGAGGTTTCAACAATCATCTCAGAAGGCATTCCAAAAGCCATACCAAAGCTTACCAATGCCTGAACTTAAAGATGACTCAAAAGCTTCTGAAGAACCCAAGAAAGCTTTAGTAGTGAGCATCAAGGATGGATACGACTGGAGTGCATATGCAGAGCAGTTTATAGCTGACTTAACCTCTAGTTTATCTCTTATTGCAGAAGTTCAAGGAGAAGATTGGTCAGATGATAGTGATCCAAAGGCTAAATATGATTCTGAGAATGAAGAAGAAGAATACGATTGGAGTGATAAATCTGATCCTAAAGAGGATTCAGAAGAAGCTGCATTGATGGCAAAGTCAGATCAACCAAAGGTTGAAAATTCATCTTCCAACTCTAAGACTTCTTCACCTAAATATCCTGAAATACCAGCTGAAGTAAGAGAAAAACTATGCACCAAATCTTGCTTTGAACATGTAGAATATTATCGAACTTACTCTTATAAAATATGAGAAAAGCTTAAGCAAGAGGAATTAATGCATAATAAACTTAAAAATGATCACAAAATATCAGATGAAAAGATCATTTCTCTACAAACTTCATGGAACAAAACCTTGAAAGAATTAGAAATTGTTTCCAAACAACTTGAAGAAATGACTAAGAACTTGGAACAGGAGAAAATAGCACATGCTGCTACATAAGTTGATCTTGCTAAAGTAAAAAGTTCCAAAACAATTGTGGAACAACTGGTGAGTGAACGAAAGGATAAACAAAAAGTAGGATTAGGTTTTACTCACGAACCAATTCCTGAATCTATAACAAACACTCTACCAGAAGATTTTAACGCACATGACCACTCTCCTGAGAATAAAGCAAAACTTAAAGCTTACCTAAACAAAAACAACAAGATTTCTGATAATGAAGAAGAGAAAATCAATGTTGAAATATTTGAAGAAAAGGATACAGAAAAGATCAAAAACGGTCATCCAATAAAAGTTAAATCATATGAACCATGACCGAAAAGTAAGAAAATTTTTGTTTCAAAAGAATCTGTGTTGGAGGAAGTAATCATTAAAAAAAAAGATAAGGCAAAACAAAAAGAAGAAACATCTGAAGATTCAAGATCTTATGACCAAAAAGATCAAAAAGAGAAAGAAACTAAAAAAGAATCTTCAACTGAAGATGTTAAATCTCAAATGAAATCAAGTTCCACAAAATCAAGGAAGCAAAGGAGAAGAAGAAAAATGACTAAAGCTAAAACTGATCAAAATAAGAGTCAAGAAAATCAGATAAAAACAACAAATCAAGAAAATAAATTTAAACCAATAAAATTTGTGTCAGCTGGTATGTTGAACATGAACTCAATTCAAGACGTTAAACAAACTCCTAAGAACAAATCAAACTTTGATCTGAAAACAGGTTCAGATTCCAAGACTTCCGCTGTCGTTAAACGATTTGTGTCTAAGGAATCAAAGAATGAAATTCATGTACAAAAGCCAAAATTAAATATGCAAAAGAACAAATGGTCAAATCAAAAACAAATTTTTCAAATCAAAAACAACAAGTTAACTTTTTGACGCCTAAACCTAAACAAGGATCAAATGTTGCGTCAACATTGAAAGTTAATAAACAGTTGTTTAAAACTCTACAGAAGTACTGCAAAATCTATGACATGTACAATCATAACACTGCTGAATGTAACTTTAATAAGTACTGTCACATATGCGATATGAGAAATCACCCAACATCAGAGTGTTATTTTAATAAGTACTATACTTTCTGTGATGAACGGACTCATAATACAGAAATTTGTTACTTTAGAAAGAGTTCTCCAAGAAAAGGATTTGCTAGTGCACAATATAGCAAAGGTTATGTTAATCCTCAGTTTAAAAAGAATCAAACTGATGGTTTTCAAAGATTAACTAACCAACCTTCCTTAGGTTTGAGATCTTTCAAAAGAAATGATTATGTAAGGCCAAAACAATACATTAAAGATCAATTTATTCCAAGGTCTGTGAGAATGAATGATAAAAAATCTTGGATGTGAAAGTTTTTCAAAAATTGGTTATTCCAACGGTATGAATTTTCTTAAAAATGATCAAAAATCTGTGAATAACAAAATTGGCAATTTTATTAAAAACAAGCCTGATGTGAACTAACTCCACTTGAAACAATTTACTATCATTGATAAGTTTGGAAAACCCAAGACCATTTCGGCTTGGGTAGATAACTCAACATCATTTCTTTGTCTTGCAGGTACGCCCGAGAAGACCAATTCATACATGGTATGTGGATAGCGGGTGCAGCTGGCTTATGATGGGCAATCATGCCTTACTTCAAGATTTTAAGTTAAAAGATGGTACACACGTCGCCTTCGGTGGTGATGCAGGAGGAAAAATCACACGTGAGGGAACAGTATCCAATAGGATGATAAGCTTTGATAAAGTCAACTTCTGCTCACAGTTGAACTTTAATTTGTTAAGATTTTAAGTTAAAAGATGGTACACACGTCGCCTTCGGTGGTGATGCATGTAACGCCCGGAATAAAGTTGAAACGAGCCAGTTAATAATAATGGGCTTAGCCGGGATTATTTAAAGAAAATAAGCGGAAAATGGAGTATGGACCAGTAGACCTCGCGGGTTATGTGTTCGGTGAGTTTAAGGTCCCGGGAACGCCCAATATATATAAACGGATCAGCTTGAGCCACTCTCATTTGCAACTTAACACCCAACTTCTAGAGAGAGAGTGTAGAGAGAGAAAGTGGAGAGAAAGTGGTGATCCAAGGCTCGGTTGATCAAGAGATTGAAGATCGGTGTTTGTGGGCATCCAATCAACAATAAAAGACCAAGAATCCAGGTAAGAAACATCGTTTAATCGGTCCTTTAAGGGTAAACCCGGATTCTAGGGTTTGGGGTTTTTGAAAGTGGCAAAAAATCGCCCAAAACTCACGTTTTTGTGTAAGAAAACATGTAAGAAGCTTAGATATAGCTTCTTGGGTGATGAACCAAGGTTTTGGGTGTAAAAGATTGAAGTTTTGGGTCGAAAATGGGTTGGTTCGTAATTTCAGCCCGTTCTGCGAAACTGGATGTTCATTCAGCGAAATTATGTAGTCGTCCAACGAAACTATTGATCTTCCTGCAAAACTAAGTTTCGCAGGTAGTCTCGCAGACTTGAATTTCCAACGAAAGTTGGGCGAAACTGGCAGCGAAGATGCCAGCGAAACTGCCAGCGACGGTGGCAGCGAAACTGCTGGAGAACCTAGGACCCCGGCCCCAGCCAGGGGCGTTGCCCCTTGGACCCCACTAGGGGCTGCTGCCCTAGGACCCTGCTGTCAGGGGCTGCCACCCCCGAACCCCCCACTGCCCCGCGGAGGGTCGGTTATGTTTTTATGTTGAACATATATGAATGGTTGATGCATGATGTTATGATGATGTGTGATGGGGTATGTGATGTTTATGTGATGCTATGTATGAATGCGTTATGTTGACTTTATGTTCCTATTACGTATTATGTTTTATAATACGTTATGTATGATGTATGACTTTACGTGGTATGGCTATGAATGAACGTTAAGTATTATGTACGAAGTGAAAGATAACAATAATGAAAAGTGGAACGTAATAATAGTCTTGCAAGCAAGACTGAGGTGAGTGACTGTGTGTCACAACAGACTCGTAAGGGGTTTAATCCATGAGATTGACCCGAAGGGAGTCCTTGTGGCTCGAAGGGAGTCTTTGTGACTCGAAGGGAGTCTTTGTGACTCGAAGGGAGTCTTTGTGGCTCGAAGGAAGTCTTTGTGGCTCGAAGGGAGTCCTTGTGACTCGAAGGGAGTCTTTGTGGCTCGAAGGGAGTCATTGTGGCTCGAAGGGAGTCTTTGTGACTCGAAGGGAGTCTTTGTGACTCGAAGGGAGTCTTTGTGGCTCGAAGGGAGTCTTTGTGACTCGAAGGGAGTCCTTGTGGCTCGAAGGGAGTCCTGGTGGCTCGAAGGGAGTCTTCGTGACTCGAAGGGAGTCTTTGTGACTCGAAGGGGATCCTTGTCGCGTACCCCGGTACTATCGGTCTTCGGACATGATTTGGGTATTGCATGAGACAGGATCCATATTAAAGTGAAAGATAATGATGAATGTACGAATTGAACAATGATGAAGATAATAATAATATTATCTATGTGTACGTATAATGTATGATCGCAAATGAACGTAAAGAACGGTTTTAAACAAAAGAAAAGTATTTTATTTATAAAACTAGAACTCACTCAGTAACGCTGACTTTTATGTATTTTCTAGTTTGCAGGTAATGTTGCTGAGGATGGCACGGGGCAGCTACTTGTCGTTTATGGAATGGCATCCGTTGTTGAAATTATGACGTTTTTGCATTGTAATGCGAACAAACAATATTTTGTAACGATTATGAATGTTGTATTATTTTTCAAAAGCAATGAATGAAATGATTTTAAATTATTTCGCTACATTGTTTTAGTACGCCTAAATATATGTTTTATGTGTTATTTGCAATGATTGACCAGCTGTAAGCGTCCCGGGAACGGGGCCTTACAATGCAGGAGGAAAAATCACAGGTGAGGGAATAGTATCCAATGGGATGATAAGCTTTGATAAAGTCAACTTCTGTTCACAGTTGAACTTTAATTTGTTAAGCATTTCCTAAATTTGTGAGGTTTCAGATTAGCAAAGACTAGGTAGTTGTTAAAGCTGTTAGGGATCGAGATGTATACAAGCTGGATATGTCTCAAGTTGATCCATCTAGAGAAACAACTTGCCTTATTGCTCAAGAATCAAATGATGAAAGTCAGCTTTGGCATAGAAGTCTCGGACATTCCAACTTCAAGAATATGAACAAGCTTGTAGCGGGAAATCATGTCATTGGCCTTCCATCTAAGAAGTTTGCCATTACTGATCACTGCTCAGCATGTTTAAAGGGGAACAGCATAGAGCATCTTATAAGCCCAAGCAGATAAACTCAAATTCCAAACCCCTTCAGATGTTGCATATGGACCTTTTTGGATCAACCAACATGAAGAGTATTGGAAGAAAATCTTATTGTTTAGTTATCATTGATGACTTTACAAGATTTTTATGGGTTTTCTTTTTGAATGCTAAATCTGAAATGACTGAATTATTAAAAGAATTCATCACAAAAGTTGAAAACAAATTAGAACAAAAAGTAAAAATAATAAGAAGTGATAATGGAACGGAATTTAAAAATGCTAATATTAACATGTTCTGTGCAGAAAAAGGAATTGCTCATCAGTTCAGTGCTTCCAGAACTCCACAACAAAATGGAGTTGCTGAAAGGAAGAACAAAACTTTGATTGAGGCTGCACGATCCATGTTAGCAGATGCGAAAATTCCTATCACTTTCTGGGATGAAGCCATATCTACCGCGTGTTTCATATAGAATCGTACTTTAATTGTGAAAGACAAACTTAAAACTCCTTATGAGTTGATGTTTGGCAGGAAACCAAACATAGATTTTCTTAAATCTTTTGGTTGTCTAGTTTTGATTTTAAATTCAAGTGATCATCTAGGAAAATTTGATTCAAAATCTGATGAAGGATTTTTCATTGGATATTCATCTGTTTCAAAAGCCTATCGAGTTTATAACTCTAGGACAAATGTTATACTTGAAACATTCAACGTTAAATTTCTTAAAAATTCTTTTCCAACAGTTTCAAATGGTCCAGCTTGGTTATTTGATTTAGATTCATTGTCAAACTCTTTTCAATCTTACTTGTTTAATCAATCTAACTTGCTTGATTCTACAGGTGAAAAGAAACTTCAAGGAGATCTCGGGTCTTTCAGTGATGATTCAGATTCTGATGATATGGATGACTCAAGCCCAGATTATCCATTTTTCTCTTTTGTCAAAGATTCAATAATTCAATTTGATAATAATGATGATCTCTCTCAACAAGATGAAGATCATTCCGTTTCAAAAAATCAAGATGTTTCACAACCTATTCCTAATGATGGTATAGAAATTACACAACCTGAGTCTGGAACGTCATCTATTTCTGGGGATGTAGTTGACGCCGTTAATCTTGATTACTTCATCAACTCACCGACTCAAGTTCATAATTTCAATCCACATTCTTCAAACCTATTGCAACAGCCTTCTAACATGAACCAAACCAATCTGGATGTTCATGTTCAACGGAATGAGATTCCAACATCTCGTATTCACAAGAACCATCCAACGTCTCAGATTATTGGTCCATTGAATGAGAGAACAACAAGAAGTAAATCAGAACAAGAAAATATTTGCATATACTCGTGTTATCTTTCTCAAATTGTTCCTAAAAATGTTACCGAAGCGTTAAAGGACAATAATTGGATTGAGGCTATGCGAGAAGAATTATTGCAATTCCGCAAACAAGATGTATGGAATCTTGTGGATTTACCTGAAGGAGAAAATGCCATAGACACAAGATGGTTGTTCAGAAAAAAAACAGGTGATCGAGGAATTGTTGTTAGAAATAAAGCAAGACTCGTTGCATAAGGATACACCCAAGAGGAAGGAATAGATTATGATGAAATATTTGCTCCAGTTGCAAGACTTGAATCAATTCGTGTCTTCCTGGCTTATGCATCATTCATGAGATTCAAAGTGTATCAAATGGACGTTAAAGGTGCATTTTTGTATGGTCCAATCACCGATGATGTGTTTGTAAAGCAACCTCCGGGTTTTGAATATTTGAAATTTCCTCATCATGTGTACAAGCTTAGAAAAGCTTTATATGGACTCCATCAAGCTCCTAGAATCTGGTATGAAACATTATCACAGCACTTAAGCCAACATGGATAGACGCGTGGGAAAATCAATCTGACTCTGTTTATCAAGAAGGATGCTGATGATCTTTTATGTGTACAAGTGTATGTTGATGATATCATATTTGGTTCTACTAGTCCAAAATTGTGCAATGAATTTGAAGAAATCATGAAGTCTTGATTTCAAATGAGTTCTATGGGAGAAATAAATTTCTTTCTTGGACTTCAAGTCAACCAATCTGCAGATGGAATATTATCAAATCAAGAGAAGTTCGTTGACAAACTCTTGAAGAAATTTAAACTGCAAGATTGTCAGTCCATAAGAACTCCAGCTGATGTAAATTCCAAAATTAAGCCTGATCCAAAAGGAAAACTATTGACCAAACATTATACAGATCTATGATTTGTTCATTGATGTATCTTACTGCATCTAGACCTGACATAATGTATGTTGTTTGTGTTTGTGCCAGGTATCAATCAGACCCGAAGGAATCTCACTTAATTGCTGACAAACGCATATTTAGATATCTCAAAGGAAAACTGGCCTTAGGGTTATGGTATCCTTATGAAGGAAACTTCGAGTTATATGGGTATACTAATAGTGATTATGGAGGATGTTGTAAAGATAGAAAATCAACTACGGGTGGTTGTTAGTTTTTAGGACCTAGATTAGTCTCATGGCAATGTAAGAAACAAACAAATGTCTCCGTTTCAACCGTAGAAGCTGAGTACATAGCTGCTTCAGCAAGATGTTCTTAAATCCTTTGGTTACAAAACCAACTAGTGGATTACGGGTTCAACTTTCTTAAAACTCCAATTTACATTGATAACACTGCTGCTATGTTCATTACAACTAATCCTGTCCAACATTCAAAACAAAACATATCGAGATTCGATATCATTTTCTCAGAGATAACTCTGAAAAAGGTTTAATAATTCTGATTCAAATTGCAACTGAAAAATAGTTGCCTGACCTTTTTACTAAAGCCTTCTTACCAGGACTGTTTGAGTATTTGGTAGAGTCAATTGGTCATATTAACCACATTTAAAAACTGCTTTTTGAGTATTTCAGTTAATTGAGTCTACATATGATCAGAACCCTTCCTTACCTGAATAGGACACAACAAGAGAAACTATCAAAGCTAATTGCCTGATAGTATTTTGCGTGTGTATGTTTCTTAGAAAAAGCAAAAGCAAATACAAAAATAGAAAATTGAAAAATCAAAGATAAAAATTTAAAACAAAAACAACAAAAATAGAGTTTTTCTTTGTTAATTCATTATTTAGGATGAATCTGTCTTTGCAATATTTGAGAAATGATAGATACATTAGTATGATCAGTTGCATACTTCACTCGATAATAAAGTCTGACGTGATCAGATATGATGTGCAAGTAAGTTCATGCAATTAGACTGAAAAAGTAAATTCTTGTGATTAAACTAAATCACTCATGCATTCATATATGTCTATTTTAGCACTAATGAGTAGTGTTGATTTCTCAAAATTGATTGCTTGTTAAGACATAATCTCACGCCTGGCGGTGATATGAATAACCATCGAGCTCTAATTATTTAAAGCATCTAACACTTCTCTGTTATGAGTCATCATAGACCTGAAGTGATGAGATATCCTTTGTTGTAAGTGATTACAGACCTGGATATTCTTACTGATGCAACAAGATGCCAATGTGCACAAACACCAAATGAGAACTGGTTATAGTATATGTCAGGTTAACAAGTTGAGAACAGTGACTTGTAAGGCCCCGTTCCCGAGATGCTTATAGATGGACCATCATTGCATAAATTATTTAAAATACTCATTTCTTTGCAGCGGAAATTAATAACTTTCATTTATAATTAAAACATGTTATCTCATTACATAAATCATTTACATATCAAAATACAATAACATGTCCAAAATATGGATGCCAATCTTCAAAACACTCCCAGTAGCTTATGCATCCATGCCTGCAACTCCTCAGCATCAACAAAATACCTGCCAACTATTATGCATACAAAAAGTCAGCGACGCTGACTGAGTTATAGTTTTATAAATAAAATACTTTACTTCCCTTAAAAAGATAACCTTCACAATCGTACGCGATCACACATCATACGTAAACATTGATAATAATATTTATTATCTTCATCATCGTTCATCAAACAATACATTACATCCCTTTCCATCATCCAGATCCTGTCTCATGCAATACCCCCGACTCGTGCTCGACAGCTGATACTGTGCCAGGGCCTGTAAACAAACCCCCGAATCGTGTCCAAAGACTGACACAGTACCGGGATACACGACAAGGATCCCATCTTGTATGCAACACCCCCGACTCGTGCTCGAAAGCTGATACTGTGCCGAGGCCTGTAAACAAACCCCCGACTCGTGTCCGAAGACTGCAATAGTACCGGAGCGAGCAACAAGATCTCATCTCAATCACATGCCTTCCTGTCTCATGCAATACCCCCGACTCGTGCTCGAAAGTTGATACTGTGGCGGGGCCTGTAAACAAACCCCCGACTCATGTCCGAAGACTGACACAGTACCGAGGTACGCGACAAGGATTCCCTTCAAGTCACGAAGACTCCCTTCGAGTCACGAAGACTCCCTTCGAGTCACGAAGACTCCCTTCAAGTCATAAAGACTCCCTTCGTTCTTTACTTTCAACTTTTCATTATTATTGTCTTTCACTTCGTTACATAATACTTTACGTTCATTCATACATCAAACCACGTAAAGCCACAACATAATACACAACGTATAATATAACATAATACATACGTTTTGAAAATGGTTTAACGAAGAAAGACAACACCACACACGCAACATAAACCACAACACAACATCATGCAATAGCCACCACATCCCAATGGGACCAATCTCAAACATCACCTCTTAAAGCCCCTAAGAAAGCCCTAAGTCTAAAACTAGACACAACATAACATTCTAGGCGCATCAGCAGAAAATTCTAAGTATAAACAGCCTGGGCGCATGGGAACTTTTTGGGCGCATGGGCACTATGCGGGCGCATACTTGGCCAATTCCACACTTTCTGGGCGCATGAACCACTGTTCAGGTGCACCACCTACACTTAGGCGCATAGGTACTCTGGGCGAATGGGCACTATGTAGGTGCATGGCCAACACTTAGCCACCTGGACACTATTCGAACGCATGGCCACTATTCAGGCGTATGACCTGGGCGCATCAGCCCTGTTTGGGCACACCATCCTTGGGCGCATGAGAACACTTAACCACATAAAGCTTGGGCGCATGGAATCATTCTGAAAATATCATCTATGCTACAATCAACACCCGAATACCATTCTAACATCACCCAAACACAAATTTAGCATTCTAAGGCACTTAAAACATGCTAACAACAATTCTAACCCCAAACAACCTCTAAAACCTCATCAAAACTAAAACCACAGAACATCATTCAAACAACAACAAGCATACACATACGGTTCCTTTTCAAAGTTTACCCAGTATGCATAACAGCCCCAAAGCTTTAAAATCTATAAAAGGGGGGCCTAGAAACTCACCTTGAACAGCCTTTGAGTAGCACACTTCAAATCCAGGACCCACCTGTGATTTCAGCCTCAAAAACCCACAAAAGCAAGCACTCAACACCTCGAATCTCGGTCTAGAACTAAAAAACTCAACTGAAACCAAACTTAGGTTCAAGAAAACTCACATTTGAAGGTTTCTCTCACTAGAACCGATGGAGAATTCTGTTCTTCTTCTTCTTTCTTCTTTCTTGTGACCGAGAGTAGGGAAAACAGTAGGGGCATGGGCGGCCATGCCCTCCTTTAAACACAATAATACTAAAGTTTTGTCCTTTTACCACTTTAGCCCCTCCACTTATGCCCATTTACTTTTCTTTCAATTTACTTTCCTTTTTGTTTTCTTTTTAATAAAATTCGAGGTGTTACAAGTCCACCCCCCTTATATAGGTTTCGTCCCCGAAACCTATCGCTTCTTGAACAGTCACGGGTAACGCTATCTCACCTCTTCCTTGATCTTACATGTAAGCTTAGTCCCCTTCTGGGCTCCACAGTGCTTGCATAAGTGGATGCACCATTCTTCTCTTAGCTCCCCTCTCCTTCTATCAAAAACGTCCATCAGTTGTTTCACGTAGTTAAATATTTCATCCATCTCAGTATCCTCTAGTGGAACAATCATATCCTCATCGATTGAGCACTTTCTTGGATGAGATACATGGAATGTCAGATAACTCCATTTAACACGTCAGTAGCTCCAGTTGACATGCCACTTCTCCTACCTGAGCAACAATCCAGATTGGTCCTTTATACCTCAGTACTAGCTTCACTCACTTTCGAAATTGGGTGCTCTCCTCTCTCAAAATGAGGCCTTCATCGTTACTCCATCGCCATAGGTCGGCACCGAACTCTTGTCAGGCGCGGTAGATTAAACCATCTTCTTGTGACACTCTGAGTTTTTGCCTCGTAGGCTACTAGCCAATTCATCCGAAGGTGTACGCCTATCCACCTAAGTTCGTCCTGAACAGTCAAGCAGGAAACACGCGCTCTCTCAATTCTATCGCGTAATTCTCTAGGACATCTGGTAACCTTGTGGACTTACCAATAGCAATTTCTACATCAAAGGGCTCATCGAACATTCTACTCCTAGCGGGCAACTTAACACAAAGGCAGCAGGAATGAAACTACTACTAGCACCACAATTAAAGCATAGATGCATAACTTTAAATTACCAGAAACGTACCTGACGTTGCATCAAAGTCCGCCCTAGCCTCCTCCCGGTCAGGGCAAATGCTCTAACATTCATCCTCTGTTCTCCTTCCTTGCACCGAAGCTCTCTGCCCTCGACTTCTTGCAGTCTTTGCTCATATGCCCACTCTTGCCACATCTGTAACATTTAGCCATGTGACAATCCCTCGCCCTGTGGCTCTCTTTCCCACACTGGAAGCAGATGTTCAATCCCCTTTTGCACTCCCCCTCATAGCCTCTGCCACACTTCTTACACACCTCTTCCTTTCCTGTTATCCTTCTCCGACGATCGAACCTCATCGTCTTACCTCTAGCCATAAATTCGGAGTCATCATCCCGTCTTCCACTTTCATCCATATCATAGCTCCGCTTCTCCTCTTCATCCGTTATCGCCACCGCCTCACGCTCGTCATACAACCTCCCCGCCAAATCGACGGCCGACCTAAACGTGCTTGGCCGGGCAACGACCAGATGTCTATGGATATCTACCGACAGACCTTGAATATACCTTTTGATCTTTCGTGACACAGGCGTCACCTGATCTGGTACCAACCTTGCCATCTCATTGAACTTTGTGGTGTACTATTGGTGTGTCATCGTTCCCGCCTCCAGCTGCAGGAACTCCCTCTCAACTTTGTCAAGCTCTCTATGAGGGCAAAACTCCTCGATCACCAACCTCTTCAGCTCCTTCCACCTCATCCTTTTGATTGTCCTATAAGGCTGAATCCACAAATAAGTGGGTAGCAAACTTCACCTTCTGATCCTCGTGGCACTCTCTAATGTCAAGTACCGCCTCCATCTCCCTCACCCAATGTTGTGCAGCAGCAGCACTCCTATTTCCATCAAACACAGGAGGCCTACACCTTTGGAACGCTCCATAACTGCATCCCTTCGCAGTCTCCTACACCACTTCTTAATCCTCCTCATCATCACTTTAGACAACCATGTCAGCATCGGGTTGCTCCGTATCTCTAGAACCTCCGACTTCACCGCCTCGTCGTGCGGTTCTCCTTTTCTCACTCTCCTTCTTCTCATCCTCCTTCATAGCTCTAATGACCTTGGTCACTACAGTCGGTAGAATCGTCTGCATGACCTGTTGGACTTCCTCTGCCACTGCTTCTTTCATTGAGGCTCTCAGATTAGCACTCCCATCCTCACCCTCCTGGTGACGAAGAGATGGCTCATCAGGAGCCGTCTCAGTAGTCTTAGCTCTACTCCTTGTGACACGTGGCCCAACACCACGTCAACCACGACCTCCACCTCGTGAAGCCTCAGAAGACCTACCACCAGCCATCTAAAACACTACATGATTCAAACACCAACACGGTCAATCAAGGTAATAGCTCGAGTTATGTCAAGTATAGTAGGTCCCTAATCACAGTGGCCAGTTGTGTTTAGCCACTTACTTTACTCTTCATTCCCCAAGCATTTCCTATCCTGACTACATCAGTATCTAAATCCGCACAGAAGCACATAAGCAACATAACATGTGCAGATAATACCGGTTAACCTTAACTTACATAAAATCCTTTTACATAAAACTTTTACCTGCAGGCAAGTAGCTACTAGGACTGGCATCCCTTTCCTTTCGTCCCATTCACAGTTTAAGATTAGGTTCTTTTTAAAAATATTTACCCAATTCTCTTAAACTTTAGCTCTGATACCAACATGTAAGGCCCCGTTCCCGAGACGCTTACAACTGGACCGTCATCGCATAAATTATTTAAAATACTCATTTCTTTGCAGCGGGAATTAATAACTTTCATTTATAATTAAAACATGTTATCTCATTACATAAATCACTTACATATCAAAATACAATAACATGTCCAAAATGTGGATGCCAGTCTTCAAAACACTCCCAGTAGCTTATGCATCCATGCTAGCAACTCCTCAGCATCAACAAAATACCTGCCAACTATTATGCATACAAAAAGTCAGCGACGCTAAGTGAGTTCTAGTTTTATAAATAAAATACTTTACTTCCCTTAAAAACATAACCTTCACAATCGTACGCGATCACACATCATAGGTACACATTGATAATAATATTTATTATCTTCATTATCGTTCATCAAACAATACGTTACATCCCTTACCATCATCCAGATCCTGTCTCATGCAATACCCCCAACTCATCCTCGAAAGCTGATACTGTGTCGGGGCCTGTAAACAAACCCCCGACTCGTGTCCGAAGACTGACAAAGTACCGGGGTACGTGACAAGGATCCCATCTCGTATGCAACACCCCCGACTCGGGCTCGAAAGCTGATAGTGTGCCGGGGCATGTAAAGAAACCTCCGACTCGTGTCCGAAGACTGACATAATACCGGGGCGAGCAACAAGATCTCATTTCAATCACATGCCTTCCAGTCTCATGCAAGACCCCCGACTCGTGCTCGAAAGCTGATACTGTGCCGGGGCCTGTAAACAAACCCCCGACTCGTGTCCGAGGACTGAGACAGTACCGGGGTACGTTACAAGGATCCCCTTCGAGTAACAAAGACTCCCTTCGAGTCACGAAGACTCCCTTCGAGTCACAAAGACTCCCTTCGAGTCACAAAGACTCCCTTTGTTCTTTACGTTCCACTTTTCATTATTATTGTCTTTCACTTCGTTACATAATACTTTACGTTCATTCATACATCAAACCACGTAAAGCCACAACATAATACACAACGTATAATATAACATAATACATACATTTTGAAAATCGTTTAACGAAGAAAGACAACACCACACACGCAACATAAACCACAACACAACATCATGCATAAGCCACCACATCCCAACGGGACCAATCTCAAACATCACCTCTTAAAGCCCCTAAGAAAGCCCTAAGTCTAAAACTAGGCACAACATAACATTCTAGGCGCATCAGCAGAAAATTCTAAGTAAAAACAGGCTGGGCGCATGGGAACTATTTGGGCGCATGAGCCCTCTTCAGGCGTTTCAACACTTAGTCGCAGGAACACTGCTAGGCGCATGGGCACTATGCGGGCGTACCACCCATACTTGGCCAATTTCACACTTTCTGGGTGCATGAACCACTGTTCAGGCGCACCACATACACTTAGGCGCATGGGCACTCTGGGCGCATGGGCACTATGTAGGCGCATGGCCAACACTTAGCCACCTGGACACTATTCGGGCGCATGGCCACTATTCAGGCCTATGACCTGGGCGTATCAACCTTGTTTGGGCGCACCACCCTTGGGCGCATGAGAACACTTAACCACATAAAGCTTGGGCGCATGGAATCATTCTGAAAATATCATCTATGCTATAATCAACACCCAAATACCATTCTAACATCACCCAAACACAAATCTAGCATTCTAAGGCACTTAAAACATGCTAACAACAATTTTAACCCCAAACAACCTCTAAAACCTCATCAAAACTAAAACCACAGAACATCATTCAAACAACAACAAGCATACACATACGGTTCCTTTTCAAAAATGTTTACCCGGTATGCATAATAGCCCTAAAGCTTTGAAATCTATAAAAGAGGGGTCTAGAAACTCACCTTGAATAGCCTTTGAGTAACACACTTCAAATCCAAGACCCACCTACGATTTCAGCACTCAACACCTCGAATCTCGGTCTAGAACTCAAAAACCCAGCTGAAACCAAACTTAGGTTCAAGAAAACTCACATTTGAAGGTTTCTCTCACTAGAACCGATGGGGAATTATGTTCTTCTTCTTCTTTCTTCTTTCTTGTGACCGAGAGCAGGGATAACAGTGGGAGCATGGGCGGCCATGCCCTCTTTTAAACACAATAATACTAAAGTTTTGTCCTTTTACCACTTTAGCCACTCCATTGTGCCCATTTACTTTTCTTTCAATTTACTTTCCTTTTCGTTTTCTTGTTAATAAAACTCGAGGTGTTACATGACTTCTTGCATATCTTTATGAGAATTAACCTCTCTAAGTCTAAGTGTGACTGTATAATGTCATATCTAATTGTACCTTAATCAATCCAAGAATTGAAAAAGTAAGTGTGCTGAATATCTTGCTAAATGCACTCATTTTCTATCCTTAGATCTTGTGTCTCCTTTACTACAGAAATGCTAACCTGGAACACACTTGATTACAATTTATTCACTGTCTATGACTATCCATCAATTTTTTTTAGTTTAATGTGCTGATCTTAACTAATATGATCTCACTGCAGACATTGATTCATTTGTAAATATTAGATTTTTATTTTGCTTTAATTTTGATTTTTGCATGTTTTCTGTGTGCAGGCATATTAACAATGATTAGTATGATCTTCCTGTGAAAAATTCAAGAAACTTATAAGTTTTGTTAAACTTAAAAGTTTAAGGGAAGTAAAAAGAGTAAAAAGTAAAGTGTCAAAGAGAAAATTATTCAATTTCAAGATATGAAAAATCAAAATTTAGTGTTTTGAATAGAAAGGATGAAGTTGAAAATTTCAAGCATGTATGTGTTTGACATAATGTAAATATGAACCTGAAAAACATTTTAAGTGGAAAAGCTTCTTGCAACATTGTAATATTAGATTAATTGTTTAAATTAGAGACTAAAATGACGGAAATTGTTTTTGAATAACTAATAACAAATGTAAAAAGGTCAAAACATAAAATGATCAAAAATTAAAATAAAAAGTTTGAAATGTCAAAAGTTCAAAATTAAGGGTTAATTATGAAAATTTTGGGTGAAAGTCAAAATTTGACAAATTGTTTAAAAAAATTAGTATATGAACAGTACTAATGTGTTTAAACAGTGTTCAGGTGGAAGACTTAAAAATTACAAGTGTTAGACTCATGAAAGTTATCTCATGCGCCTAAACATTGTTCAAAAGTCCAAGTAGGAGCATGATGATTTTTTTAGAATTAGTACAAGTGTTGGACGTTTCAGACAACCTCATGCGTCTAAACAATGCCATGCGTCTAAACAGTTGTCATGTGTCTGAAATTTGGTTTTAAGTGTTGGGCGTTTCATCCAATGTCATGCGCCTACACAGTACCAGACTTTCAAGGGTTGGGCGTATCAAGTGAAAAATTACCAAGTGTTGGGCGTTTCAGCAAGAGTCATGCGCCTGAACAGTGCAAAAGCGCCTAAACAGTGCTTATGCATCTGAACAGTGTTCATGTGCCTAAAAATTTCACTTAGTATAAATACAACACTTTCTGATTTCAGTCGATTCATTCACTCAAAATACCCTGTTCTCTCACACCCGACTCTCGATTATCTTTTATTTTCAGATTGTGATTGATTTAAGTTCTAAAAGTTCATTTGGTAGTGAGTATCACTAATCATAAACGTAAGTTCTTGAATAAAACAACACAAATTTCATGTTTAATGGTTGAATTTGATTGGGTGTTTCTATGCTATGCGGGCGTATGAACCCTAGTCATCTGAAATATGTGAAATTGTTGAATAAAATGGATATAAGAACTGAAATTAATGATTGATTATTAATATAAACTTGATTTCGAGCATGTTGATACATTCAAATCAGTTGTTAATCGAAATTGTTCCTGATGATGAATGTTCATCAGTCGAATGTTGAAGATGAACAGTCAAATTTGAATTTTTTTTAATAAAATGAAAAATTAATCATAAAATCATGTTAAAATCTGTTTTTGATAAGAATTTATTGAATTAATGTGTATTATACCACTTTCATACTAACTTGAATGCATTTTGTTCTTAAACAGACCATGTAAACACTTAGAATTTTTTTAAGTGCAAGTTAGATTAAAAATTGATAAAACATGCTAATTCTTTAAAATTTCAATAAATTTCATTGATTTTTAAGTGTTAAAAGTCAAAGTGTCTAAATCTCTTGTTTCAAATTTTTGCAGATGGCTGAGTTAAAATTTGAGCCATAGCATAATGTGGCAGCTTTACTAAATGAAGAACTACAAGAGGCTGTTAGCTATGAAGAAATGTGTTGGGTTCAACAATTGATAAACTGAAGCTTTCCAAACCACAATCAAAGCCAACTGAAGATCTCATTATACAAGTTCAGTGACCAAGTTGATAAACAGAATAAAACAAACACAAGACAAAGTCAACATCAAGACCACAAGAAAAGTCAAAATTAGGTCATGATGTAATAACATTATAAATAGAACAACTAGTGCCACTTGTAAAGTATGGTAATTACAAAGTGTGTGAGAGCTGGTAGTTCTCAAGTGTGTGTTTTTCATGGTGTAAATCACCACCCAAGGAGAAATTCTCTCCTTTGGGTGGGTTTGATGTTCATCCATATCTGTATATGTTTCTTCATTGTAATTTGTTATTCAATATCAGTGAAATCATGACATTATACATTACACACACATCCTTGTTCTTCGATTCACACACTTCCACCCATCTTTAATTTTGAATTTTCGGATCTGAAACTGATGAATCCTAAGATCCAGGCTCAACGAATCTGAAATATTGATTTAGCAAAATGGTATCAGAGCTGTTGGTTGTTGGCTTCATGTATGTTTCAGATCTGTTTTCATCTTTAAAGATGTTTACAGCAAAGAAGAAAATCAAAAAAATAAAGAACAAGTCTCTGTTCATCTACATCATCATCTGTTCTTCAGCAAAATCAACAAAATCAGCAAATCTGTTCTTGTTTGCTTCGAATTGAAGTTGATAAATCATTCCTCACATTATCACTTCAATTTCGTAGCAATTGTAACAGATCCAAAGCAAAATCAATGAAGAACATGTATTTGTGCAGAACACCCAAAATCGAACATCTTGCTTCGATGATGTCAAAATTTCGAACAGATGTGATCAATTGAAGCTGCTTACATCAAGATACAAGCCTTCGAAAAGGATTCAACAACTATTCGCATATTCAACTAAATGTGTGGAAATGTTTCGAATAAATCTGAAACTCAGATCACAGATTTACAAGAACAACTGTTGCTGGACTTCATCCGCATTTCATTGGTATACTTGGCGGAAATTTGTTCAAGGTAAAAAACAAATGCGGATGGAACTTAATGCATCCGTATTTCTTCAAAGAAATACGGATGTGGTCTAAAGAAATGCTGATGTTACACAACCAATGCGGTTGTGTAACTCAACCAATGCGGATAAGTTCCAAATACGGCTAATGAGAATCTTCAAATGCGGATGTGTTAACTACACAAATGCGGATGAAAGATCAAATCTAATGCTGAACAAAAAGAAATGAGGATGTTACAAGAAACAAATGCGGATGTGAAGATGTAAAACAAATATGGCTGTTGAATCAACAAATGCGGCTGTTGAATCAACAAATGCGATTGTTGAACTAATAAATGCGGATAAAGTTGTGTTGAAATGCGGATGTGAAACAAAACCAATGCTGCTGATCAACTTAACTAATACGGATGTATTATACCCAATGCGGATGTTCATCTCATTTCATATAAAAAATGCGGATGATAACTCAACAAATGCGGTTGTATTATATTCAATGCGGATGAGTTACAAAGATCAACAAATGAAATGCGACTGCTTTAAGGCCCCTAATACGGATACATTAAGGAAACTAATGCGGATGCATTAAGGAAACTAATGCAGATGTTGATTAAACAAATGCGGCTGTTGAACATGCAAAATGCAACTGATACAAATGCGGATGCTTATCTCAACAAATGCGGATGTTATATTCAAATTCCAGCCTTTGTTTTAAACAATGCTGATGACATCAACATAAACAACATCAACATCAACAACATCGACATCATCAACAACAACAACAACATCAACATCAACAACATGAAGAACATCAACATCAACAACATCAACAACATCAACAACAACATCAACAACAACATCATCAACAACAACAGTATCAATGAATAGATGATGAACAGTTGACAATAACAAACAAGAAATACAAGAAAGATGATGAACAGATGCCTACAACAAACAAGAATCAAGAAACATGATGAATACGGATAATTGCAACTAACAGGCACATTCATTTTCACATTCAACAGAAATGAAGAAATCAACCTTGGTCACATAATCACTGATCCAATCAAGGATTTGTACAACTGTTAGAAACTCTTTCTGAAGTACTTTGAACCATCTATTATCAAGTTAATTCAGAGATTCAAAGAGTTGAAGTGTCTTCAAGACTGACTTATGTTCCTGATGCTGTTTATTGAAGTTCAAAGCCTCATCATATGCCTAATACATTCTAATCCTTTGAGTGTGATATGAACAAACAGTAATCCAAAAGTGATACACCTCATATCCAATACGTTAAGTATTCTCAAAGAGATTCTATCCTTTATCATAAACATATTAGGAGAAGCTTAATCTGAGGGGGAGAACTACAGTGAACTGTGTCAGAACATCTGTTGATCAAGAAGACATGTGACAGAGAAGATCTTCAAGTCAAAGTTTGGCAAGCAACAATTTAGGGGGAGTATTGTTGGGTTCAACAATTGATAAACTGAAGCTTTCCAAACCACAATCAAAGCCAACTGAAGATCTCATTGTACAAGTTCAGAGACCAAGTTGATAAACAGAACAAAACAAACACAAGATAAAGTCAACAAGACAAAGTCAACATCAAGACCACAAGAAAAGTCAAAATTAGGTCATGATGTAATAACATTATAAATAGAACAACTAGTGCCATTTGTAAAGTGTGGTAATTGCAAAGTGTGTGAGAGCTGGTAGTTCTCAAGTGTGTGTTTTTCATGGTGTAAATCACCACCCAAGGAGAAATTCTCTCCTTTGGGCGGGTTTGATGTTCATCCATATCTGTATATGTTTCTTCATTATAATTTGTTATTCAATATCAATGAAATCATAACATTATACATTACACACACATCCTTGTTCTTCGATTCACACACTTCCACCCATCTTTAATTTTGAATTTTTGGATCTGAAATTGATGAATCCTAAGATCCAGGCTCAACGAATCTGAAATATTGATTTAGCAAAATGATTAAGTTCTTGTTGAGAACTAAATATGTATATTGTATGTGCTATCAACTAGTCATATATGCAAGATTGATAAAGAAGTTTTGGAACACAGCCACAGTTGAACTCAATGATGATGGTAGAAAGGTTGTAAGGGGATTTATTACTAATGAGCGAATGATTGAAGTTTCTAAAGACTCAATTAGAGAAGCATTAAGGTTGGGACATAATGACCCAGATGATTTAGCTGAATTATCTTTTAATGAATGTAGAGAAACATTTATGGCTATGGGTCACCCAGACCATTTCCCTAAGAAACAATTCTTCAGAGCAGAAGTGTATAATCATTGGAAGCTATTGTGTTATATCTTTCAGCACTACATGTCAAAGAGAAGTGCAGGATGGAATTCTTTTCCTGTTGACATAGCATCTTCGATTGCAGCTCTTGCAATAAACAGAAGGTTTAACATGTCAAAATGGATTCTAAATGGTTTTATTTTCAATCTGGAGAAAGGAATCAAGAATAAGTACTTGATGTATCCTAGATTCTTACAAATGATAATTAACGAAGAGTATCCAGACATTCATGTTCATGGTTTTAGTGGAGAGACAATGATATTGGAGCACATGTCAAAAATTTCTTATAAAAGACTTGCTATGATCACAGGTGCACAAAATGTACCCATGTTTGAATACATGAGAAATATTGCTAATGATGGGGTGGATATTACTATAGATCACTTTCATTTGAATGAGGACAAACCAATTGATCCAAATGAACTTATTGAATAATTACCTCAAGAACCTTCTGATGATGATGAAGATAAAGGAGATGATGATGAGAATGATGATGATGATGAAAGTTCAAGTTCTGATGATGATGATGATGATAATAATGATGGTGGTAATGATGATGATGAAATGGAAGAAGTTCATGAAGATGTTGTTAATGAATTTGAACATCTTGATGATGATATACATGAAGCTGAATAGGTTGAAGGTGAAAATGAAAATGAATTAACTGTTGAAGAGATCATTGAGATGATTGAAGGAAATGTTGAAGCTAATATTCAACAGGACACTAAAAATGTTCAAGATTTTGAAGTTTTTGAAGCTGAGATTCAAAATGATTTTTAACAAGATGTTCATATGGCTAAAGAAACAAATGTTCAACAGATCATTGATGATTTGAAAGAAAAAAACTCTAAGCAATTGAAGCATATTGAGGAATTGAAAGAAGAAAATGATAAGCTGAAAGAAGATTTACTAAAGACAAATCAAGTGATTGCTGAACTTGAAAAGGATAAAGAAGCAAATGTTCAAAATTTTGAAGTAATGCTTAGAGATTATGATATTATGGAAGAAAAATTTAAGAAGTTGAAAGAAAGCCATGATTTATTGAAAGAAGAATTTGAGAAATTGAAAGAAAGTGCAAAATCTACATCTCCTGAAGTGATGATTATATCTGAAGTAACTCCAAAAAATGTTGAGAAGATATCAGAAGTAGATAAAGGTAAAAGGAAAATTGATGAAATTGATGTATCAGTTTTACCTGAATCATCATCAAAAGTGCAAAAGATTGTTGATGAACCTGCACTTGGAGAAGAAGGAGAGTCTGAAACTCAAAAGAAGATAGAAGCTCTTGATGACATAGACTCAGAATTTGATGATGCATGGTACGATGAAGTACTTGAAGATGAAGATTTGGTTGAAGCAAATAATTCTCCTATTGAAGAATCTACTGAAGTCATTCCTGTGGATACTAAAGATAAGTATAATTACTTAATCAGGATGAAGTATAATAGAGTATTTCTTGATGGATTGAGAGTATCTCAAATTAACAAGGAATACGAGAAGTGCGTAACTGCTGAATCAAGTGCACCTGTAGATCCAAATGAGATTATTGTTGAACATGGTGAATGGAATCCTATTTGTGAAAGTATCAATGTTGATGAACTTTCAACTTCTGAATTACACCAACCAGATCCAAATGATATGAATGTTACTGCTTTAAGGACATGGTTACAATCAAGTAACTATCCAAGGAAGAAGCTCAATAGATTACAAGAAGAATCATTGAGAAATTTGGTGAGGAGTTTCCAAGAGACTGAGAAACAAACCAATAGAATGATTGTGCTTGATACAGATAATCCTCAATATCTTGAGATCATAAAACAAACAAGAATCTTGAAACCTCAAGAAATAAAGAATATGGAGCTAATCAGAAGTGGACATGAGAAAAGGAAAGAGTTAACAAAGTTATTCCCTGAGAATGAAAAACAAGCTTATGAAGTGTCAGTCGAGCAAAAGCAATTATGGAACAAAGCTCGGACTGCTGGTGATCTAGTTAGAAACGTTTTGCAAAAAGGCCAATCAATTTTTGCATTGCTCAATGCAATGATTGTGCCAGATACTACAAAGAATGTGAAAATAGTAGCATGGAAGTATGATGAGGTGTTTGATGCATTTTTGATCAAACGTGTAAACGCCATTTGTGATGTTTATCATTTTTACACGAGCATCATAGCCTTACCAGTGCAAGATTTGAAGGAACTGAATAAGTTGTCTTTGATAAATCCATCAAAATCAAATCGAGGAGAAAGTTTTGTTAAACTCCTAAATGTAGGTATAACAAGAATGGAGTCTTATCTAAAAACAAGATGTGATAAAGAGGATAAACAATACTTTCAGTCGTTCAAAAGTAAAGAAAAATTGCTGAGAATCCGAAAGAAGAAGAAAGGTTTTTGGATGCTTATAGTGATCAATTTTTTGAAAAAGTCACTACACCTAGATTGAAGGTGATTGATGGTTCACAAAAGACAAAACCAATTTTGAGATGGTTTTATAATTCAGATACTTTTGAGTTGAAATTAGTTCAGAACCTTGATGACTGGGATAAAGATATGATCTCATTGTTTGGTGTATTTGAGTTTAAACTGCTGCATCCAAGCTACATTTCATTTTTGTCTGTTCAAGAATTTGATAAAGTATCTTCTGAAGTAGCAGAGAATGATCGAAAGTATTTCATGTCAATAATCAAAGTGATGAATGCTGCCATGAAAAGAATTTCTATGAGAAAAGCTCTTGCCTATGCAAACATTATGAAGAAATATATAATTGAGATTGAGTTCATGAGGATCTCAAGCAAAGGAGTGTTGGAAATCTATTCATAACAATATCCAAACCCAATTGAACTTTATGCTAATATTGATATTGCAGGTTTGTCGAAAGAAACATTAGAGATAATGAATCAAATGGAAATAAAGACTAATCCATCAAAGTCAGAACAAGGAGTACTTGCAAGCAAATTCAAATCAGCAATTTCCAAAGCTTTTTCTGAGTTGAAGCTATACAAGGAAAAACCGATGTTCAAGTTCACGGAGGAACCGGAAGATTACTTTGAAGTATGAAGACAAAGAGAAAAGACAAGAGAAAAGATTAAAGATTGAAGACAGAAGATTAAAGAAGATTGAAGACAAAGATCTGAAGACTGAAGATTGATATTTTGAAGACTGAAGACAATGTCAATCTTAGGGGGAGTATTGTAGAAGCCTCTTGAAGATTAACAATTAGTCTTTATTAGTCTTTGTATAGTTTTTGTCATAGTGTAGGGACTTATTGTGTAAATATATGTTCTTTTTTTGTATTGATAGTATAAATAGCATAGATAAGGTATTGTGTAGGTAATCACCTAAGTAAGCACCTTAGAAGCTCTTAGAACAGTAACGAATTGTAACTGTTTCTCTCTACACTTGTACTTTCTATGCATTCTATCAATCAATACTATGAATTTTTTGATATGTTTGTTTAGATTTGTTTACTTGTATTTGTTTGATTGAATTGTATCACAATATCATCATAGATTGATCCAGTTTGATCCTATCAAAATGTTCAAGTGTCAAGACTCATGGAAAGGATCCTATGCGCCTGAACAATTCTCATAAGTTTAGATCAAGAGTATGGTGAATTTTCAAAAATTTGCACAAGTGTTGGGCGTTTCTTTCAAGCTCATGTGCCTAAACAGTTTTCATGTGTCCGGAAAAATTGGTTTAAGTATTGGGCGTATCATCTTATGCTCATGCGCCTAAACAGTTCCAAGACTTTCCAAGTGTAGACGTTTAAAGTGATGAAAACACCAAGTGTAGGTGTTTCATTTAGTCTCATGTGGCTGAACAGTGCCCAAGCGCCTAAACAGTGCTTATGCGCCTGAACAATGCTCATGCGTCTAAACCTCATGCGCACAAATAGTGCTCATGCGCCTGAAAAACTGAAATTTAGTCTCATGCGACTGAATAGTGTTCATGCGTCTAACCTCATGTGCATAAATAGTTCTCATGCCCCTAAAATTTTCACATGTATATGTATATATATACAACACTTGTGATTCAATCATTCATTCACTCAAAATCCCCTGAACACACTCTAGACACTCTTACACTCAAATCATTCAGTTCATCATTTTTGATTGTTTGGTGTTAATACTTGTGATTTATAGGTATATATACTGAATCTAAACATCATTTCGAGATGAAATTCATCTTATTTCAAGTTTATGCTTTGAATTCGATCGGCGTTTTATGTCTGTTTAGGCGTATTAACCCTAGTTGGAAGGAAAATTTGAAAATTGTGACAATAATATGCATTAACAACTGAAATTGAACATTGATTGATGATAGAAACTTGTTTTCGAATAGATTGAAATGGTGAAATCAGTATTTCATCACAACGTGTTCTTGATAATTATGAGTTCAACAGTTGGGTTTTGAATATGAACAGTCAAATTCATGAAATTTTAAATAAAAATGTCAAAATTAATCACAAAATTCATTCTTTAATTTGATTTTGAGAAAATTTTAACTGAATTAAGTTGAATTAAGTTTATGACCAATATAAAATTTTTCATGTGATGAGTTGTTTATACACTTAGAAAATTTTTAAGTGGTTTGGTTCAAACTTGATAACTCACAAATTGATAAGTGTTACAAATTCAATGTGTCTAAATTTCTTTGTTTCATTCATGCAGATGGCTGAGCTTAAATTTGAGCCTAAACATAACGTAGCAGCATTCGTAAATGAAGATGTACAAGATGTTCTAGGTTATGAAGAGATAATCAGATTTATTCTGAGGACTAAGTATGTATATGTCATGTGTTCTCAACCAGTCATTTATGCTAGATTGATCAAGAAATTTTGGAACACTGCTACTGTTGAAAGAGATGAAGAAGGAAGAAAGGTTGTTAGAGGATTCATTATGAATGATAGGATGATTGAAGTATCTAAGCAATCTATAAGAGAAGCTCTAAGGCTTGGAAACAATGACCCACAAGACTTGGCTGAACTCACATTTAATGAGTGTAGAGAAACTTTTATAGCCATGGGTTATCCGGATAACTTTCCAAGGAAAAAATTTTTCCGAGCTACAGTTTATAATCACTGGAAACTTCTATGTTATATCTTCCATCATGGAATGTCTAAAAGAAGTGCGGGATGGAATTCATTTCCAGTTGATATTGCATCTCCAATTGTAGCCATTGCAACTAACAGACGATTTAATATGGCTAGATGGATTCTAAATGGATTTGTGTTTAACTTAGAGAAAGGAATCAGGAATAAATACCTGATGTATCCTAGATTCTTACAAATGATCATCAATGAAGAAAATCCAGATTTCCATGTTTATGGAGTGAGTGGTGAAAGATTAATTCTAGGGCATATGACAGAAACCTCATACAAAAGACTTGCAATGATTACTGGTGCTCAAAATATACCTATGTTTGATTATATGAAGGCTGTGGCTAGAGATGAGGTAGATATAAATGAAGATCACTTTCATTTAATTAAGGATGAACCAGTTAATCCAAATGACCTAATTGAAAAAGATCCTCAAGATCTATCTGATGATGATGATGATGATGACAATGATGATGGTGATGATGATGATGAGTCTGAAGATGAAAGTAGTTCCACATCAAGTGATGATGATGATGATGGTGGAAATGAAGTTGAAGAAGTCATTGAAGAAGTTGTTGAAGAAGTTGAACATGTAGAAGATCAAAATGAAGATATTCAAAATGTTGATGACACAGCTGTTATGAATGAAGAAACTATTCATCAAGATATGGAATTTGATTTCCAAAACATTGATGTAGTTGAATCTGATGTTCATGTTGAGGATAAACAAACAAAAGACGATCAAAGCTTGATAGAGTCTCTAAAAGAAGAGAACTCACTCTAGCTTAAGACAATTGAAAAGATGAGAGAGGAGAATGAAAGATTAAAGGCTAAATTAATCAAGAAAGATGTGATTATTGCTGAACTTGAAGAAGAGAAAGAATCAAATTTAAAGAACTTTGAAGTTATTCTTAAAGATTATGACTTAATGGAAGAAAAATTCAAGAAATTAAAAGAAAATCATGAGAAATTAAAAGAAGAATTTGAAAGCATGAAAGATAGTGCAATGTCCTAATCTCCTGAAATTGTTGTTGTATCTGAAGTTCACCCAATTGATGTTGAAAAAGTCTCAGAGGTAGATAAAGGCAAAAGGAAGATAGATGATATAGATGTATCAGTTTTAGCTGAACTGTCATCTAAAATTCAGAAGATTGTATCTGAGCCTTTGAGTCATGATAGTGAAGAAACTCAAGTGCAAGAGATAATCAGTGCCTTAGAAGATTTAGAACCAGATTTTTTTGATGCATGGTATGACGAAGTCTTAGAAGATGAAGATATTGTTGAAGCAAGGTATTCTCCAATTGAGGCTGTAGTTGAAGATATACCTGTTGATGTTGATGAAAGGTATAATTATCTGATAAAGAATAAGTATAATCGAGTATATTTGGATGGACTCACAGTTTCTCAGATAAACGAAGAATATGAGAAATGTGTGACAGGTGAATCCATAGCTCCTGTGGATCCAGATGAAATCATTGTTGAGAATGGTGAATGGAATCCATTACACGAAAGTATTAATATTGAGGAACTTTCATCATCTAAGCTACACCATCCAGATCCTGTAAACATGAATACGATTGAGCTTAGATTATGGATACAATCGAGGAACTATCCAAGAAAGAAGCTAAACAGATTGCAAGCTGAATCACTAAGAAATTTGGTGAGAAGCTTTCAAGAAACAGAGAAACAGACAAACAAGATGATAGTACTTGATATGGATAATCCATAGTACAGGGAGATTACAAAAAGAACAAGAATTTTAAAACCTCAAGAGATTAAATCAATGGCTTTGAAGAGAAGTGAACATGAAAGCAGAAAAGAATTAATGAAGATGTTTCCAGAGGAAAAACAGGCTTATAAAGTATCCATTGATAAAAATCAGTTGTGGAACAAGGAAAGAACTACTGGTGAACTTGTGAGAAATGTGTTACAAAAAGGACAATCAATCTCAGAATTGCTTAATGCAACGGTTGTGCCTAACAATACAAAGAATGTGAAGATAGTAGCGTGGAAGTATGATGAGGTGTTTGATGCATTTTTGATAAAGCATGTAAATGCAACTTGTGATGTATATCACTTTTACACAAGCATCATAGCTCTTCTTGTGCAAGACTTAAAAGAACTTAACAGGTTGAAGTTGATTAATCCAATAAAGGCAAATCGAGGAGAAAATTTTGTTAAACTTTTGAATAGAGGTATTTCAAGAATGGAATCGTTTCTCAAAACGAGATATGACCAAGAAGTCAAGGAATACTTAAAGTCACTAAAAAGCAAAAGGAAAGGTGGTGATAAATCTTAAGAAGAAGAAAAATTCTTGGATGCATATACTGACCAATTCTTTGAAAAGGTTACTAACCCAGGATTGAAGGTAATCAATGGAACTCAAACGACAAAACCAATTTTGAGATGGTTTTATAATTCTGACACGTTCGAGTTGAAGTTAGTTTGAAACCTTAACGATTAGGATTGAGATATGATTTCATTGTTTGGAGTGTTCGAGTTAAAACTTCTACATCCAAGCTATATCTCATTTTTTTCTATTCAAAAGTTTGATCAAGTTTCGTCTGAAGTGGCAGAAAATTATCGGAAGTATTTTATGTCGATTATCAAGGTTATGGATGCTGCAATGGAAAGAATTTCTTTAAGGAAAGCATTAGCTTATGCGAAGATTATGAAGAAGGATATAAAATGAATCAATTTTATGAGAATATCGAGCAAAGGAGTATTGGAGATTCATTCAAGAGATTATCCCAAACCAATTGAGTTTTATGCTAATGTTGACATTGCAGGGTTATCAAAAGAAACATTGGAGATTATGAACCAGATGGAGATAAAGACCAACGAGTCAAAGCCTGAACAAGCAATTCTTGCAGGAAAGTTCAAGTCAGCAATCTCAAAAGCATTGAAGGAACAAGAGATGTATAAAGAAAAGCCTGTGTTCAAGATTAAGGAAGAACCAGAAGATTATTTTGAAGATTGAAGACAATGTAATCTTAAGGGGAGTATTGTTAGACTTCTTGAAAGATTAACATTTTGTCTTTATGTGTTTTTTTGTCATAGCATAGGGACTTATTTGTAAATATATGTTCCTTTGTTTTGCTGATACTATAAATAGGATACTTTATGTAGTGTAGGAGAACAACAACTGTAATAGAAAGATAGAGAGAATCAGTTGAATGAACTGAATCCTTACACTTTGTATCATGTGCATTCGCTATCAATGAAATCTATGATTTTTTTGATGTATTTGCATGTGTTGATTACTTTGTGTTTAAATTGATCATTGCATCACAATATCATCACAGATTCGATCCATTTTGAACCGATCAGAGGATGGAACTAGATTCCTGAAGATCTTTCCTTTATAGTCCATGGGATGGTACAGGGGGTCAAGTTTAGGTATTCACAATTTGTGTACACTAATTTTCTTGCAAACTTGGACTCCCTAGAATATTACATGTTTCCTAGATATGTCCAGTACATTCTCAACTATGAACTGGGCTCACAGTTGAGGGGAACAGGTAAAGTTCTTAAATTGGGACAGATGAAGCCCAGCATCTTTAAAACAATGAGAAAACCTACTGTGGGTTTCTTTGGGTAGAAACAACCCTTGTCCTAAACATGTTAGAGCTCATTGCTCAAGGTGACAACCTAGCAGCACCAGCTAGTGTTGAACCCACACCTTCTACTTTACAACAACCCACACAGCCACAAATAACCATCACCTACAAAAGAAAATTCAAAGGAACCCCTGCACCAGCTAATCAGCTTGTGTAGGCCCCCATATCACCACCCATGTAGGAGGAAGTGGATACTAGAGCTCCCACTTCCACTGAGGAGTAAACCAATCCCATCTCACCAATGATCAGTGCTGAGGTTCCTCATGCTCAGCCTGATGAGCTAACAACCCTAACAGCCTTAAGCCTTCACTCAGAGTCTTAAAACTCTAGTGAACAAACTTCAGGGGATAGTTACCATCCCCAACCTCTTGATCTGAACCAACCAATTCCAAACATTGACTTCTATGATGATAAAGACATGGGATTCAGTGAGTATCATGAGTCTCTTTTCTCCACCCTTGCTCAAGGAGAGATGACTACTCCTGCCTCTCTCATGTACAACCCACATCATCCACCCATCACTGAGGTGGATCACCCTGAATCTATTCTAGAGATCCATATGGAAGAGGCCTTAACTTCAGCAAGTGATTACATCATTAAGACCTCAACCATGGCAACCCAACCCCTTGACACATCAACTGAAGCTGTCATTGTACAAGGGAAAACCAGCAGCCAAGAACACAATGATGGTGTCATATTCTCTCATCCCCTCGTGATTCTTCCGATGAAGATAAGGGAGTCTAAAACTAAAAGTTCAAAAACTAACTAAAACATGCACCTATTTACTCTCAAAGGTAAGTCACCTGGAATCTCAGGTGACTACCTTACAAAGGAGGGTCAATGACTAGCAACTTGAGATCACCGATCTCAAGGGAAAGTTAGCTGAAAGACCACTCAGGAGAACTCAACCAGGTCCTCAAGAACCTATGGTTATGATAGACCTAATCCCCAGCTCACCTATGCAAGAGGGTGATGCTACTAAAAAGGGGGATGAATATTGGACTCAAAAGTGCATTAATAGGTTAATACTTAAAAGGATAATGCTTGCCATAATCAAACATAATGTCTTCTAACATTCAAACAATCATTATTAGTATCATTAGCACTCATAACATACACTATGATTGCTTAAATTTCTTTTTTAGGTTAACAGATAAATGGAATTTTTGCTAAGTGTCGGCAACGGATGAAGAGTTTTCCACAGCAATTGACTAAGAAAATGCAATGGATGAATATCAAGTCCAAGTGCCCACAGGGGATGAACAACACACACAGTGGATGGCTAAGTCCACAGCTGATGAACTGTCTACAACGGATGTTCATCCACAGAGAATGAACATTCCACAACGGACAACATACAAGCAAACACACAAGTAATCACAGCGGATGTTCATCCACAACGGATGAACATTCCATAGTGGACAACATACAAGCTAACACACAAGTGTTCACAGCGGACAACATCCAAGGCACAGCGGACATGTTATCTGACTTCCACAGTGGATGGCTTAACATCCATAGCGGACAGCTAATCATCCACAACGGACAGTTTATAGACATAGGATTATTTATGCAATATTCGTTTACATAAGGGTACTTCAGTAATTAGGTATAGCTCTTTGTATAGGTTATAAATAGCATACTACCATAATCATTTGTAAGCTTTTTGAACAATCAATACAAACAAGCAGTTACTATCATTCCAGCACTAGCAATCACTAGCCATCACTCACACACACTGATATCATCGCATTAATCATGGGTTTTCGCACCATGATTATTGTTTGTTAAATGCAAGAATAACAATCTGTTGTTATATTCTTGTTTGAGAGATTTGAAAGATCCTTGGGAGGAATCAACCTGTTTATGTTCTTCATTGTTTGTCTAAGTTCATAACATCACACTGTTGGGTTGATTTGATCAGGTGGTATTAGAGCTTAGAGCTCAAATCATTCACTAATTTTCGATCCTCTCATTCAACAATATGATATCTGTGGTTCATTAGCTTCAAAACATACATATTCGAGCTTAAATTATTCACAAAAACCTTCTTCTACTTTAAACATTCATCAAATGTTCAAAACATGATTGAATAATCTGTTTTCGTTCATTTTGCAGAAGATTTTGTGTGTTTATAGCTCTAAACATCATTCATACACGAGTTTCAAACGTGCTCATCACAAAACTCTGTAAACCTCGTCGGTTTCTAAGAGTTTTCGGATAAAACAGTACTCGATTATTGTTCTATCCAGTTTTCATCAAACAAACACTCAGTTTAATACTTTGAATCTGATTCATTGTATTTAAACATCTCATTTGAGTTGTTTTTCACTCAAAACAAGTGATTAATCTTCATCAAACAACAAACCGATTGTTGATTTTGTTGAAATTATCTCAGCCGCCAACAAACCCTAGGATAAACCCTAGTTTTTTGTTCATCCATAACCTTCATAATCAACGGTGATTGTGTTCGTTCATCAGCAAAATCAAAGAAGAAACATAATCTTCTTTTGAATTTTTTTAAGGTTAACTGTTAATAACATTTTTTGTGTTTTTAGAGTTTTGACTTTCTTTGACTGACATTATTAAAAAGTTGACATTCCCTTAACAGAATATTCCTTTCTTTTCACCAAGATTTGAAAGTGACTTAACATTGGACATTAATTAATTTGAAAATAAAATTAATTAATTTCCTTTATTCGGTAAACAACAAACACTAACAAACAAATCCTATTGACTTTAGGATAAAAGCAAATTTTAGCACCGAGCTAAAATTATCAAACAAAATTGACTTAAAAATGTTAAGTTAAAAATTAACAAACATGTCTGATGAAATTTCAGGAACAAACAGTGGTCTCAAACCACTAAGACTCAAGAACAAAGCTGATTTCAAACAGTGGAAAATAATGTTTAGAAATTGGATAATTTTCCAAGACCTGGACCTATGGACATCCATAATCGAGGGACCATTCATACCTTTGACTCTTGGGCCTGATTACAACACACAGAAACCAGTAAGCTTGAAAAGCGTAGCTGGTGATGACCTCAAGATGGTCAAAACAGACATGAAAGCATACAACATATTAGCAATGACTTTGTCATTTGAAATTTTAACACGGGTTGAAAATTTCAAAACAACACATGAACTATGGAAGGTACTTCACACCATGTGTGAAGGAAGTGAAGAAATCAGGGAAATCAAGAAAGAATAATTGAGGACCCAGTATGAAACCTTACACCATGTTCAGGGAGAATCAATTCCACAAGAGCTTCACAGATTTGTACAGTTGGTAAATGAGATAATTGTCTATAGTCTCAAGTATGAATCTGTGGAGATCAACAAAAAGATGTTGCATACACTGCAAGAGAGCTAGACTTAATCAGTCTTTCTGATGAAAGAAACATTGGATCTTAAAGCATTTTCCCTAGATGCTCTAGTTGCTAAAGTTGAAGCATTAGTACTAGACGAAAGATCCAGGAATAACAGCATAATCAGACACGTAGAATCCTACAAGTCAAAGGAACTAAAATAAACAGACAGTGCATTTTTTACATGCACTGGAGAAGATGAATATGAAGAATTTTTAGATTCAAGTGAAACATCTTTCTTCTCAGCTCCTGAATCATCCAGTACCAAACAGAGGTCCAAAAAGACTGGTGCTCATGTTTCCTATGAAGCAACACCACAAAGCAAACATAATCCTCTCACATCCAGTTCTAGCAAACAATAACAACCAAAGAATCAAAACATGCACAAATATGAGAAACCCATGGATGCTCTCACTATCATTTTACAAACTGAAGAGTAGAAAGGAACCTATGCAGCTTTTTAAACTAGCTTTGAAGCAAACTTGGGTGCAAGTCTCACACCATCTCAAATCATCCAACAGGACCTGGATGAGTTACCACCAGACATGGTTGAAGAAATGGATCTTCAGTGGTCTATGGCAATGATTGCCTATAGATCAAAAAGGTTTCTTCAGAGAAATAAAGGATTTAACATGGACAAGAAAACCAAAATTGGTTTTGACAAGATGAAGGTGAGATGCTACAACTGTCAGTTGTATGGTCATTTCTCAAGAGAATGCCAACAACCAAGAGTTGACAGAAACATCAATCAAACACAAGCATCTAGCAGCTACCATTCAAACAAACAAATCCCACCTTCAATCAGTATTCTAGCTGCACTAACTCCACCTCAAATCACACAATACAGTCAAAATCAACACTCTAAATCATCATCAATGATTATCAAACAAGATGGTGAGTGTGATTGGAGTATGTACGAGGCTGAGATCCAATCTCCTGATCATGCCCTCATGGCAAACATAGAAGATAAGATTTCAGAAATCTCGAAAGAGGTAAGGGAAAACCTTTGTACACAAGCATGCAATGACGAAGTCAATCGATACAGAGAACATGCAGACAAATTTTCTAAGAAAGTAAATGAAACAAACATTTTAAACGAAAGTCTAAAATCAGAACAAAAACAATATGGTGCAAAAATTCTTTCATTACAAATTGATTTAGACAAATTAATATTTGAAAAATTAATACTTGTAGCTCAAGTAGAGCAACTCTCTGAATCATTGACTTAGTCAAAAACCATACAGGCTGAAACTAAAGTGAAACTTCAGAAATTTCAGGTGAGCAACAAGAAGTTTGAAGAACTTCTTGCTCAGCAAAGCGCATTCAAAGACCCTTCAGGTTTAGGTTATAATAAGGTCAACCCACCTTATAATGACAATTATGTTCCTTTACCTGACTCCATGACAAACACATAGGGTGAGTTTCTAAACCCACATGACTAGACTGATGATTCAAAACAATCATCATCATCATCATCAAAATCATTATTAATATCAAAAACACCTTCGATAAAATCTGTTAAAAGCCAAGCACCTCCACGAATCAAATCAACAGATTTTTATCAAGGAGAAAATAATGAATTTGATGAACAAACAACAGATGAAGATGATGTTGATCTATTGGATGATGAGTCAGATCAACCAATTACTGAAACTTCAAAAGTTTCAAGTGTGGTTGATACAGAAAACATACAATCAAAGCAAACGAAAGGTATTGACATCTGCTCCGGTGGAAGAAAAGTTGGATCTTCCACTGTCTCTCCTATTCAAACAAACAAAGGGAAAGGCAAAGCTCCCTTTTAGCAAAAACAAAGAACTGTAACTTTTGACTTACATTCAAAATCAAATTTAAAATCAAAAGTTATAGACAAACAAGGTAATACAAATCTACCATACTATGAATGGTGTGATCAATACAATCACACTACTAAAAAATGCAAATATGGTAAATATTACAAGTACTGTCACATGAACAATCATAGAACTGAATCATGCCATTTTCACAATTATTGTTCAATATGTGGAAGAAACAATCATAGCACTGCAAACTATTTTTTCAATCAGAAAAACAAAAAGCAAAACAAACAGCCTCAAGTTCAGAAATCAAATGAGAAACAGACAGTTGTTCCTAACAAGAACAAAGGAGGAGCACCAAGACAAACTCCTCATCAAAAAGTTTTCATAAATAATGATAAAACTTTTTATGACAACTTTAAACAATCAAACAGGAGACATAAGTCTCAAAACAGGCAGCAAACAGACATAAGCGCTCAAAGGAGAAGAGCTCAAAGTACTTCTCCTGACAGAGCTAAAACCAATCAGAGGAAATCTAGTGCCACTAGAATTCCTAAACCATCAGACAATGCCATGTTAGAAGAAATTTGTGTTATGGGAAATGACGGAAAACCCAAGACCATCTTGGCTTGGGTTGTACCATCTAACTAAGTTCTTTGATTTTACAGGGACATCAAAGAAGGCCTGACAACATCTGGTATGTTGACAGTGGATGTTCCTGTCACATGACTGGAAATTGTTCCCTCTTTTAGGATTTTTAAAAGCAAACAGGAGGTTGTCAGTTTCTTGGATCAAGATTGATCTCCTGGCAGTCCAAGAAACAAACAAATGTCTCTGCGTCAACAGCTGAAGCAGAATACATAGTTGCTTCTGCATGTTGTTCTCAAGTGCTTTGGATTCAAAACCAAATGCTTGATTATGGCTTTAATTTTCTTTAAACTCCCATACACATTAACAATTCTGCTACCATGTTTATTACTGACAATCCAGTTCAACATTTAAAAACCAAACACATAGATATCAGATATCACTTTCTGAGAGATTGCTCAGAAAAGGGTCTGATAAAGTTGTTCAAAGTCCATACCAACAATCAATTAGCTGACCTATTTACCAAACCATTTGATTCAACAACATTTGAATTTCTAGTTTAGTCACTTGGTATGATCAACTATGAATAAAACAAGTAATGTTTTCAAAACATTAATTTCAAACAAGCTTTGTCAAAGTCCAAATTAAACATCAACAAGCATCTTTCAAAATCAAGATATCAAACAAACATTCATGTTTTCTTATAATCAAACATCTTGAATCACACATACCACTCATGAGAAATGATAGTACGCTAGCTCATTCTTCACTTGAGTCATTTTCCACTAATAAACACTGATAGTACTTTGTTTGATATGTGGATAGGCTTAGCATGGGACACCTAAGATCATATACAACAGTGAAGAACTAAATTCTCATAATTGTGTGGTCAACAACATATCTTGGTTTATGGTGAGTTTTAATCTATCCAACATAGGTTGCTTGTAAAGTAACTACAACACACCAAGTGAAACAGTTTATAAATTGCTCAATTATACAAGTGTCTCCACTGTTATGATTTTCATAGACCTGGAGTACACCAAGGCATTCTTTGTTATGCTGAGCACAGACCTGAATGACCTAAATCATGATCCAAAAAGATTCTCAATGAGGAACACAACCATCTTGGATGAGCAATCAATAAAGTCTTTTAGACTACATTCCTTGTGAATGAATCAAAAGGATCACCTTCAAAGTGAAGTGAAAAAAATCCCAATGAGGATCAAATTGAGCATTTATACTCCTAAGTATCTAGGTCTTAAGTATTGAAAGTGCTTTCTAGCATATCTTGAGGAGGGTTGTTCAAAACATACAATCAGATATGGGGTACATACGACTCATATCAATCAACTCAAAACATGATAATCACTCACTGTTGCAATCAATCATTAATACCATGCATGAGTTTAAGTTGATCACAATATCTGCAATCAACATTGTATTAGTCTATGTCTATTCTCAAAAACATTCAAACAACTCAGTGAGAATTAAGACTAGTATGATCTCATGTTATGTGCAAATGATTCATGTTCAAACATGAAAATCATTCATTTATTAGTTAGATAAGGCATTATCTTTCTAACTTTTATCAAGCAAGCAATCAATTGGACTTTGATAATTTCCATTCTAACACATACAAATTTTTTATATTTTATAAAAGGTTTTTATAAATATCCAAAAATTTAGGGGGAGAAAATGAACTTGGAAAGCAGAATATGTAATATGTGCATAATCATACAATTTTTAAAATTTGAATTTTTCTAAATTTTGAGTTTTAAATAAAACCAAGACAAGCCAGCACGCAAACACAGAAGTTTGACACACATACATATGCACAATATTACTTGTTAGTGATATCTTAATATCCATATAATGATCATGTTAAAATTTTAACATTTTAACATACATTTTAACAAACAAAATATTTGCATCGAAATAAAAACAAACAAAACATATTCTTTGGAAGAAATCATTTTCAAAAACAAACAAAAATTTGAACTGTTGTCACAGCGGACACACAAAGATACATCCGTTGTAACTACAGTATCATCATAACATGCAAAATACACAAAGTGTATATAGCGGACAAAACAAACATACATCTGCTATGCACTAGTGAACATACATGTGTTCACAGCGTATGATATTGGTAAGGCATCCGCTGTAAATACAGTGCCATTTCACAGCGCATGACTAACATAAGTCATCCATTGTAGAAACAGTACAAGTGTACACAGCGTATGTACACAGGTAAAACATACGATGTACATCATCATCAAGTAATCACAGCGCATGACAATAAGTCATCCGGTATAAATTTACCTTGAACAATCAAAGTTTTCACAGCGCATGAACAAATGCTCATTCACTGTGTATAACAAACAAACAAGTGTCCACAACGCATGACCAAGCAGTCATCCGTTGTACACACAGTACAACATCCAAAGGGTCCACAACATACAAGTTTAAAATTGTACAGCGGACGCACTATTCACACAACGCATTTGTATTTCATAGCGGACACTTCAAATTTTAAGTTTAAACTGTTTACACAGCTGACAAACAAAATGTTTACACAGCGGACGTTCATTTTGTCCGTTCACAAGTGAGAGAGAGAAAATCAAAAATTTTTAAAACGTTGCTACAATGAGTTAAACCCTTAAACCCCTAGATCATCCAAAATCTAAAATCTATTTGATTTTTCTTCTAATTCAAGATCAAATAGGTATAACAACAATATATATATCATCAAACATTCATCAAAACATCTTGTTCATCTTTTTTGATTAAAACATTGTTCGACCTAAGTCAAACATTGAACCAAAATCAAAATTTGAATCATTTGATGTTATAAACCAAATCACACACATAAAGGTTTCTAACAAACAAAAAGACAAAGACAAACATTCAATCATACAATCATTCAAGTCAAACAATCAGTCATGCATAACATTCAAGCATGCAATCATCAACAGAAGAGATGGCAACATCATTAACAGGCATCAACACACACACTTTGTTACTAACAAGCAAACATTAAAGAGATGGCAACATCAACCTTAGGGGAGTATTATTAGACTCAACAAGTGCATTAATAGGTTAATTCTTAAAAGGATAATGCTTGCCATAATCAAACATAATGTGTTCTAACATTCAAACAATCATTATTAGTATCATTAACACTCATAACATACACTATGATTGCTTAAATTTCTTTTTCAGGTTTGTAGATAAAAAGGAATTTTTGCTAAGTGTCGGCAGCAGATGAAGAGTTTTCCGCAGCGGATGACTAAGAAGATGCAGCGGATGAATATCAAGTCCAAGTGCCCACAGCAGATGCCTACATCCACAGCTGATGAACTGTCCATAGCCGATGTTCATCCACAGTGGATGCACATTCCACAGTGGATAACATACAAGCAAACACACAAGTGTTCACAGCGGATGTTCATCCACAGCGGATGAACATTCCACAGCGGACAACATACAAGCAAACACACAAGTGTTCACAGCGGACATCATCCAAGGCACAGCGGACATGTTATCTGACTTCCACAGTGGACAGCTAATCATCCACAGTGGACAACTTATAGACTTAGGATTATTTATGTAATATTCATTTACATAAGGGTAGTTCAGTAATTGTATCTAGCTCTTTGTATAGGCTATAAATAACATACTACCCTAATCCGTTGTAAGCTTTTTGAACAATCAATACAAACAAGCAGTTATTATTATTCAAGCACTAGCAATCACTTGCAATCACTCACACACACACTGATATCATAGCATTAATCATGGGTTTCTGCACCATGATTATTGTTTGTTGAATACGAGTATAACAATCTGTTATTATATTTTTGTTTGAGAGATTTGAAAAGATCCTTAGGAGGAATCAACCTATTTATGTTCTTCATTGTTTGTCTAAGTTCATAAACATCATACTGTTGGGTTGATTTCATCAAGGAAGTCCAAGCAATAACAGAACCTAGGAGTTCTTTATAGAGTATTGATATTGAGGATTCACCACCCTCACTTGCAATTGTCCGTACTCGGCAACCTCCTCAAGTCCACATTGATGTGGACTCCCTCATATAGAGTCTATTTGAGGAGGGTGTCCCCAGAGCTATACCTATCCTATCCCATCACTATAAGAATCCAATAATGGGATGGAGGTATGACATTAATAGAAGAGCTCTAGTCATCTCTAGATCTCAGGGGCAACAGAAAATCTTCAAATTTTCCAACCTGAGATTCTATGAGAGCACCTATATGATTAACCTTCCACTTGCCAATCCAAGTCAAAATAGATAGGTTGCTAGGTTAGCATATAGGATTCAAGAAAGGGTGCTAGAAGAGTTCAAACAGAGATCAAGACTATATAGACAGAGGCTAGCAGGTAAGACTATTGGTCAACTGGATGTTGAGGTGGACCCTAAGATTAGCTTCGAAGGGGAAGCCTTAACTGAAGGCCTAGTAGTTGAACATGTGAACCTTGAGACTGGAACTTCTTCAGCACCCATTGCCCTCAGTGAGGCACCAGCTGGTGAAGGTGTTTCACAATCTCTCTCTGTCCAAAGCTTGACTGCTGAACCAAGAAATGAAGGCCTGTAAGTGACAAAGGGAAAAGGAAAATGACTCCTGAGGAGATTGGGGAGGAAAAGAGAGAGAGGAAGATGAAGCTAAGTGGAGAGAGTTCAAGTGGTTCCCCAGGCTTCATGGAAGCTGCTATCAGGGCTGCCCCCAGGCCAAACACTCAAGATGATGAGTTGAGGGCACCCAGGACAAACTACTTAGGGACCAAAAACTACAATGTGGATGAACTACTCTCTCTTCCCTTAGAGGTCTTGAATGAACCGGCACACATTGAGTTGTTCAAAGAGAGGAAGGAAGCGGAGGATGCAGCATTGCTCCTCAAGATCAAGGAAGAAAGGAGATAGAAAAGGCTCTACAAGCATGCTCCTACCATCTCTCTAGTTCCGAAAAGTCCTAAGATAGAGCTTGTGGAAACTGCACAACCTTAGGTAGATAAGGAAGTTGATAGACTGAATATGATTAACTACCTGAGTGCCACAGGACTCTATCAGGAATCTGTACTTCTTCCCATATCCTATGAGTATGTTGAATTTGAGTATCTTAAGCAGCTGGAGTAACAAGCCATCAAAGAACAAAGGCTGCTAAGAGAAAATTAAGGGAAGAAGCTACAAAGTCAAGAGCCATCATCCAAAATAGCCAAAAGAAGTTTGCTGACAGACAAAGGATAATGAGCTTCTTGAGGCTGTATGGATTCTCCAGAAGGAGGCTTGGTCCAATGTCTCTATCCACCATGGATGAGCACATCAGGGTGATCAAGCAGAAGATTAAGAAGGGAGAACTTGATGACTTGCATTCTCTACCAAGTCAAGTTCTTCCTAAAGTTGAGGTCAAGGTTGAACCCACTGAGACAACACAACCTGGACCTAAAGCTGCATCTCATCCAACTTCAACTTCTGATCCACAGCAGGGTCCTCTTACCTCTCCTTTTGAACCTGTAAGAGAAGAGAACCCAACTGAGAGAGACATAGCAGAACAGCCTGCTACTAAAGACCAGTCCTCTCAGTTAAAAACTACAAAGAGGAGGAAAAGGATGGCCATGAAAAGTGTTTCTAAGAAGAAGAAAGACAAAGACATCCACCTCCACACCTCAAGAAGAGTCAGAGCGTCCTAAGGAAGTGCATGAAGAGGATGCCCAATCAACTTCAACTCAAACACAACCTCTTGACAATCTCTATGACATAAGGAGGTATTTTGAGAGTCTGAAGGATCCTGACCAGATGATGAGAAAATTATGGTCTTGATCCTGATGAGGACTGTCAATATATGAATAACCTTCTCCGTTTTGGTAGCATCAGCCTAGGGGGAGTTTGTAAGGTTATAGTAAAAGGCTAATGCAACCAAAGAAACCAAAACAACCAAAGAGCTTCCTGCATGCATGCCCTGATGTACAAGGTAGAAGTTACTTCGAAAGTTTTACACTCATCACAAAAAAATATTTTAAGTGTAAAATCTTCTGAAGCCAAAGATCAAATCTTTCGAAACCAAAGATGAAGTCTTCCGAAGCTTCAAAGAAAAAATCTTCCGAAGCCAATGAAGTGAAGACTGATTTCTTCCAAAGACAGAGAAGACATGCTTTCTCTGATGTACTTTTACATAAAGCTGACTTACTTTCCTCTACAACTCTGAAGACTTACCAACTTGTACAAGTTGGTGAAAAGGTCCATGCTTTAGTAAACTGTAGATTATGGTCATTGGTCTTTAACTTTCTACTTTGTACCATTTATTCTTTTTGTAATATATTAGGATGTGAGCTATGACATGTCATAGTCACTAGTCAAAAGGCAATCTGCCTTTTGACTTTACATTGATCTTGTTGTCAAGATTAGTGTTCCCAGCTGTCTTTCAAAGTATACCCGCTTGTAGGATGTAGTATGAAGTATCTTAGGTTCTTGAATTTCTTTTATATGCTTTGTAACACTTGTAAGAGAACTTGAGAAACCATACTCATCCTGTTCTTGTTCTTTTGATCTGTCTTTATTACTTGCTTGTGTTCTTAGTATCTCAAACAAACATCCAGTTCCCTATTTGATCTATTACGTGATCTAGGTCTATCCTCATTATGAGACTGATTGTATTGATCACCCTTCAAACGGTACTGCATAAAGGATGTGAGTCAGATGGCTCTGCAAAAACATCAGTCTTCACTATTTGTATTGTATAGAAAGGGGGAGACAATGGTTCATGCTGATGTGTGGCAGGAATATCATCATCCTAGGCGGTAGACATGTGTATTGGAGAGAGTGGAGCTGAGTGTAATGGCTCGAAGTGTGAACTAGTTCCTAATGATACTTTCCGTAGAAGTTGTCTTAGTTATGTGGGTATCCTTTTTGGTTTTCTCAATGGAGTGTTGGGACTCTAATTGAGGGCATGCAGTTTGGGTGTGGGTCTGCTCAGAAGAAGGGAGAGAAACCTTCTTCTTTGAGCCTTGTTTAGGTGTGGGTGACACCTTTGACTTGACTGGGACTCTGGTTTCTAGTTTTGTCTTTTTGAGAGGAGGTGATTTAGGGACTGCATCATCTTAGTAGATGACGCAGGGGTTCGTTTTCACTTGTCGGATTTTGGCTTCGATATGGAGGGTGTGGGATCAGTAATGGTGGGTGTGTCCATGCTGCCATCCTGAGGCTTAGTGACCTTAAGCATATGCTCAAACATGGAGTTACCTTCCATGAAAAAGATTTTGGAGTTACTATGAACTTTGAAAATATTTCCTTGTTTAAAGTTCCTAGAGCATGAATAACTCTACTAAGTTTTAGTTTATCCCCTAATTCTTGTAAAATTATTTGTAAGAATCTAGGGTACATTAAAAACATATATTTTGCTGTAGCAGTTACATTTTTACACATATGTTGAAAAATGAAGTTTGAAAAATCATAACTCTGTTGTTTGACCAGACTATGGATAGCCCCTTCTAAATCCAATGGTATATGGTCCTATCCTCATGTCGTATTGGACAGATAGTGTAGGAAGATATGTAGAATGATTCTCTAGTTATAATATACCGGTGATTTTGAGAAGATGGATGTCAAGAGCGATCCTTCATATCCCATCTCCTTGAAGGTGGCACCGATCACTTCTTTGGAGAAAGAAGATTCACCATTGGCGTCATTCAATTTCAAATCTAGATGTATTGTAACACATGATATGGTGACATTCATCTCTTGCACTGCCGTAGTGAGGAGCTTTACTCCACATTCCTTTTGTATGGAGCATGTGGTCCAGAATTCCCTTATGTGAGACTCACAGATCATCGGGTCTACTGAGATGGCAAATGATTAATTGCTATTCCTTAAGAATTAAAGAACAGGATCATAGATCTCATGAGCTATGGGTTAAACTGATGGGTTGAGTGACTATTAAAAGTTGGTTCATTTTGGTAGGACTTTGAGAGATTGAAGGTTTAAGGGTTTGCTTTGCGAGGAAGATTGATGATGACAATGGTGGGAAACCTTTGATTTTAACAGTTATGGATAATATAAAGAAATATGAATTTTACAATGTTTTACCACCATAACTATAAAATCAATGACATAGGATGATGCAACAGTCTTGTCAAGTAACTTTTCCAGTGCCCCTACATATTAGAAGATGAAAGTAGGACCTACCGGATATTTTCAAAAAGCATGTGTTGAGTTCATCCTATCTGCCAAACATACATGCTTTACCTAGTTATCTGCTGACTTGAATAATTCGGCTGATACCCAGATATCCGCTAATATTAGGCATATACCCATTGCTGATTCACGATTATTCAACAGATACACAGTTTTGACCAATTTATCAAGAAAAGCATTTCTTTACTAAATTTTCAGGTATTATCAATTTAAATCATTTAATACTCAAAATTCATCATCCTAATAGAAGAAACAAGATATTTAAATATTGATTCATTAAAAGCCTTTGTGAATAAATCGACATATTGTTTATTTGTATGAACCTTAATTAATTTAGTGATTTTCTTTTCTGCACAATCTCTAATAACTGATACCTGATATCAATGTGCTTTGTCTTTGAATGCTAAACGAGATTGTTGGTGATTAAGATGGCACTACTGTTGTCAATGTGAATTGAAGTGTTCATGAAGGTTACTCCATAATATCTATGTTGAGTTTGGATCCATAGCACCTGAGTACAACAACTTGATGCAGCAATGTACTCTACTTTAGCAGTTGATGTGGAGACACAGGTTTGCTTCTTGCATTGCCATAGTCATTATCTGTATATCCATAGAGATTGAAGTCAGCACTCTTAGGATACCTAATTCCAACTTTGGTTCTCTTTTGAGATACTGTGGAATTCTCTTGGCAGCTATTAGATGTGACACCTTTAGGAAAGCTTGGAATATTGAACATTAGCATGTGGCGAACATGATATCTTGTCTACTGCCTGTAAGGCATATGAGAGGTCCAATGATGGCTCTGTATTGTTGCTAATCAATTGCTTCCCACTTATGATCAGGAGTAATGAACATGTTTTTAAGATTGGGGTTTTAGTAGCCTTAGCATCAGTAGCTTGGAATTTCACTAAGATGTCTTAAACATACTTAGATTGATTTATGAAGATGCCATCAGAGGTTTGTTTTACGTTCAGCCGTAGAAAGAAAGTGAGCTCTCCGATTCAACTCATATCAAATTTTGACTTCATGAGACTTTTAAAGGCTTTGCACAAGCTCTCATCTATAGACCCAAAGATGATATCATCCACAGACACTTATACCAAAATGATATCCAAATCAACATTCTTGATGAAGAGAGTTTTATCTATGCATCCTCTGGTGTATCCATTTTTCAGAAGAAAGGTAGAGAGGGTCTCATACCATTTCCTTGGTGCTTGATAAAGACCATATAGAGCTTTATCAAGTTTGCATACATAATCTAGATACTTTGGATCTTCAAAGCTTGTAGGTTGGCAGACCTAAACTTCTTCATCAATCTCACCATAGAGAAATGCACTCTTGACATCCATCTGAAATACCTTGAAGTCTTTGGAGGTAGCAAATGATAGAAAAATTCTGATTGCTTCAAGCCTGGCCACAGGAGCAAAGATTTCATCATAATCAATCCCTTCTTCTTATGTGTACCCTTGTACTATAAGCCTGGCTTTGTTCTTGATAACAATGCCTTTATCATCTTTCCTGTTTTTGAAAACCTATTTGGTCCCTATTGCAGTCTTCCCTCTTAGAAATGCACATAGTTTCCAAAACTTTTGTCGAGTGAATTGAAGAAGCTCCTCTTACATGGCTTCTACCCAGTTGTTATCTCTTAAGGCCTAATCAACTTTATTTGGTTAGAATTGAGAAAGAAAGCATGAAAACAAATAGATGTTTACTTCATTAACCCTTCTTGTCTTGACACCAGTATCTACATTGGCAATGACATTCTCAACTCAATGCACTTTATGAATTCTTAGTCTTGGGATCACTTGGAGTTGCTAAGATAGATCCGAATTGGAGAAGTTTGTTTCAAGAAGTTTGGCAGATGGGTTGACTGGTTCAACTGACGAATTGACTCTTTCTTCAGTAGTTGTCATACTTTGTTCCTTTTCAAGAGATCATCTAGTACCATAATGATCATTGGACTCTTCATCTAGTGAGTCATAATGAGCAAGTGATGGTTGACCCATACTATTTATGGTACTAGCATCTACTTCTATTGAATTAGGATGGATTGTATCAGCAAATAACCGGATATGACTGGTCCCTTATGGCAGATCTACCCTGTGATCTTTAGCACTTGGGAGTTGTATGTTTGCTAACCTATTACAAGAGTCTCCTGAGACATTCTCAACTAAATGGTTAAATTCATTTATGAATCTATCAAGATCAAACATCCAACTTGGAGTGTTTCCAACATTATTTGAGGAATTTTCATTAAACATGACATTTTTAGATTCCTCAATACTATGGTAATCCAACAAAGAACTCATCTACTGATTTCTTAGCAAATTTTCATAGATGATCCTTGGTATTTAGAAGGGTGCATGGACATCCAAAACATAGCACGTATCGCTGACTGCTTTAGCCCACAATGTTATAGAAAGATTGGAATCAGACAACATGGTCCTTGCAGCCTCAATTAGTGTCCTTTTTCTACTCTCAGCAACTCCGTTTTGCTAAGGAGTTTTAGGAGCACTACATTGCCTTACAATAACTTTGGATTCACAAAAAGAATCAAGGGTGTGGTTTTGAACTCAATGCCCTTAACACATCTAATTATTTTGACCTTTTGATCAATTTGGTTCTCAATTTTGATAATAAATAATTTTAAAATCTTAGTTGTTTCATCATTAGTTCTCTAAAAAGAAAACTAAGCTAATCTCATAAAATCATGTATTATTACTAAGAAAAATAATTTTCTATCCAAACTCTTTACATATGTTGGCCCAAACAAGTCCATGTGCAGCAGATGTAAAGGAGTTGTGACTTAATTCATTTCTTTGGACTTATTAGAAGATTTGTGTAGCTCTCTCTTTTGACAAACAACACAACGATCAGCACATGCAAACTCTCTATTTGGACTTCCTATGACTAACCCATTCCAAACTAGTTTGTTAATGTTTTTGAGCTTTACATATTCCAATCTTTAGTGCCAAAGGGATGATTTATTTAAGGAAGCTTTAGAAATGAAACAAGAAACATTTCTTGATGGCATTCTGCATATTGAGCATATACATATTGTCTTTCCTAGGATCTCTTAAAAGTATTTTGACATTTGGAATTTCAAACCCAGGGGATAGAACATTACATTCTTGCTCTGTGAAAAGAGTGTTATGTTTTTATCACACAACTAAGACTTACTAAGTAGATTACAGTTTAACTCTTTCATATAGTTCACCTTGTCAAAACTTACCATGCCATTACTGACTGTCCCCCTACTAGTAATGTATCCTTCTTTTGTATCACTTCCAATTATAATAGATCCACCATCATGTGGTTCTAGATTTAGTAGGCATGATCTGTCATCTATCATGTACCGGGAGCATCCATGTAAGGCCCCGTTCCCGGGACGCTTACAGTTGGACCGTCATCACATAAAACATTTAAAAATACATCATTATCGCAGTGGGATTTAAAAAAAAACTTTCATTAATAATTAAGACATGTCATTACATTACATCATTCGTTTACATTTCAAAACACAATAATAAGTCAAAATGTGGATGCCAGCCTCAAAACGCTCCCAGTAGCTTATGCATCCATGCCTGCACCTCCTCAGCATCAACACCAAAAACCTGCCAACTATTATGCATGCAAAAAGTCAGTGACGCTGACTGAGTTCTAGTTTTATAAATAAAATACTTTACATTCGTTAAAATATAACCTTTACGTTCATTCGTGATCAAACATCATACGTACAGATTGATAATAATTATTATTACCTTCATCATCGTTCATTATTATTATACATTATATCTTTTACCATCATCCAGATCCTGTCTCATGCAATACCCCCGACTCGTGCTCGAAAACTGATACTGTATCGGGGCCTGTAAACAAACCCCCGACTCCTGGCCGAAGGCTGACACAGTATTGGGGTACGCGACAAGGATCCCATCTCGTATGCAACACCCCCGACTCGTGCTCGAAAGCTGATACTGTGCCGGTGCCTGTAAACAAACCCTCGACTCGTGCTCAAAAGCTGAAATAGTACCGGGGCTAGCAACAAGATCTCATCTCTTTCACATACCATCCTGTCTCATGCAATACCCCCGACTCATGCCCGAAAGCTGATACTATGTCGGGGCATGTAAACAAACCCCCGACTCATGCCCGAAGGCTGACACGGTACCGAGGTACGCGACAAGGATCTCATCGTCCATTACTTCCATTCTCATCGTTCGTTATCTTCCATTTTCGTTACATAATACTTTACGTATGTACTCATACATAATAGGTAAAGTGACATCATACATATCATAAACTTCATCAACAACACACAAAGATGCATAACACAACCGGCATAACCAACACATCACAACAGAACTTAGCACAACCATCTACAACGTAAAATTCCCCAAAATTCCTAAGTCTACCAAGAAATGTGGATGAACAACTTAGGTGCATGAGCATCCAAATGCGGATGAACAGTCTAGGTGCATGAGCACTATGCGGGCGCTTGATCACTATGCAGGCGCATGAATACTGCTTGGGCGCATGAACACTTAGGCGGATGAGCAATTCTGGGCACATGGGCATTGCTGGGGTGAATGGCCAACACTTAGGCGCATGGGCTCTCTGGGCGCATGGGCACTGCTGGGGCATATGGCCAACACTTAGGCGCATGGGCTCTCTGGGCGCATGGGCACTGCTGGGGCGCATGGCCAACACTTAGGCGCATGGGGTCAGTTAGGCACATGGAAACAATCTGGGCGCATGACCAACAATCAGAAATATAACAAATTCTACAAACAACCCCCAAACATCGATCTAGAACATCTTAACATAAATCTACCATGCTATAAACACTAGAACATGCTAAACATCAAACATAACGCAATAACACCCTCTAAAAACATACAACAACAGAGCACCATCGAACAACATGTTAAAAAACTCAGGGTTGCTTTAAATCTTCTGCTCGGTATGCATAATAGCCTCAAACACTTAGAAAACTAGTAAAAAGAGGGGATCTAGAACTCACCTGTTGCAGCCTTTGAGTAGGGCACTTCAAACACGAGACCCACCTGCAATTCACACCTAAAACCCACGAAAACAAGCACTAAACACCCAAAATCTCGGTCTAGAACCCGAAAATTCTGTTGAAACTGAACATATATTCAAGAAATCTCACCTTTCACAGCTTCTTCTTCTCCTATCTCTAGAACCGATGAAAACTCTACTTCTTTCTTTTTTGCAACCGAGAACAGGTAGTAAGTGGGGGCATGGGCGGCCATGCCCTCCTTTTTAAACACAATAATATTAAAGTTTGCATCTTGCACAACTTTAGTCCCTCAACTTGGGTTATTTATCCTTTTTTTCTTTATACTTTTCTTTTCATTTCTTTTTAATAAATTTCCAGGTGTTACAAGTCCACCCTCCTTAAATAGGTTTCGTCCTCGAAACCTGTCACTCCTCGAACAGTTGTGGATAATGCTATCTCATCTCTTCCTTGATCTTTCATGCATGCTCAGACCCCTTTTTGGGCTCCACTATACTCGCACAAGTGAAACCACCCTTCTCCTTAGCCCTTTTCTCCCTTCTACCAGTAATGGCCTCCGGTCGCTCCACGTAGTTGAGTCATTCGTCCATCTCGATATTCTCTAGTTGCATGATCATGTCCTCCTTGGCTAAGCACTTTCTTAGATGAGATACATGAAATGTCAGGTGAATTCCACTTAACTCATCGGGTAGCTCTAGTCGATAGGCCACTTCTCCTACCTGAGCAACAATTTAGAATGGCCCTATATACCTTGGTATTTTCTTTCCTTGCTTTTTGAATTGGATGATCCCTTTCCAAGTCAAGGCCTTCATCATAACTCCAGCGCCGTAGGTCGGCACCGAACTCTTGTCGGGCGCGGTTGATCAACCCATCTTCTCACGACACCTGATGTTTGTCTCATAGGCTGCTAGCCAATCCTTCCCAAGGCACGCATCAATCCACCTAGATTCATCCTGAACAGTCTAGCAGGAAATATGTGCTCTCCCAATTCCATCGTGCAATCCTCTAGGGCATCAGGTAACCTAGTGGACTTACCAATAGCAATTTCTACATTGAAGGGCTCATCGATCTTCCTACTCCTAACGTGCAACTTATCATAGAAGGCAGCAGGAATGAAACTACTACTAGCACCATGATCAAAGCACAGACGCACAATTTAATTTACTAGAAACGTACCTAACGTCATGTCGGAGTCCGCTCTAGCCTCCTCCTGGTCATAGAAAATGCTCTGACCTTTATCGTCTGCTCTCCTTTTCAGCCCCTTTCCTTGCACCGGAGCTCTTTGCCCTTGACTTCTTGTAGTCTCTGCTTATATGCCTAGTCTCACCACATCTGTAACATCTAGCCATGTGACAATCCCTCGCCTGTGGCCCTCTTTCCCATATTGGAAGCAGATGTTCGATCCCCACCTGCACTCCCCCTCGTGGCCTCTACCACACTTCTTGCATGCTTCTTCCCTCCCTGTTCTCATTTTCCGATCATCGACCTTCATCATCTTACCTCCAGCCATAAATCTACCATCTTTATCCCGCCTTCCATTCCCATTCTTAACATAGCCCTGCTCCTTCTCTACATCCACGATCGCCACTGCCTCTCGCTCGTCATACAGCCTCTCCGCTAGATCGACCACCAACCTAAACGTACCTGGCCAGGCAGTGATCAGATGTCTGCGGATATCTGTCTGCAGACCTTGAATGTACCCCTTGATCTTTCGTGACACATGCATCACCTGATCTGGCACTAGCCTTGCCATCTCGTTGAACTTCGTTGTAAGTTGGTGTGTCATCGTACCTGCTATCAACTGCAGGAACTCTTTCTCAACTTTCTTAAGCTCCCTATGAAGGCAAAATTCCTTAATTACCAACCTCTTCAACTCCTTCCACATCATCCTCCCGATTGCTCTGGTACCCTCGGCTTGGACAATGTTGTCCCACCAGCACAAGGCCGAGTCCACAAATGAGTGGGTAGCGAACTTCACCTTCTGATCCTCATGGCACATGCTAATGTCCAGTACCCCCTCCATCTCCCTCACCTAACGATGAGCAGCTGCCGCACTCCCATTCCCATCAAACGTAGGGGGCCTGCACCTTTGGAATGCCCCGTCGTTGCATCCCTTCACAGTTTCCTGCACAGCTTCCTCCTCCTCCTCATCATCATTGGAGACAACCATATCAGTCTCTGGTTGCTCCCTTCCCCTTAAACCTCCTTCCTCGCCTTCTCGTCTAGCGGTCTTCCTCTTCTCAGCCTCCTTCTTCTCATCCTCCTTAACAATTTTAATGACTCGGTCACTACAGACGGCAGAATCGTCTGCATGACCTGATGAACTTCCTCTACTACTACCTCCCTCATTGAGGCCTTAGGATTAGCACTCCCGTCCTCACCGTCCTGGTGATGAAGCTCGAGCTCTTCAGGAGCAGTTTCAATAGTCTTAGCTCTGCTCCTCGTGACACGTGATCCAGCACCGTGGCCACCATGCATTCCACCTCGGGAAGCCTCAGAAGATCTACCACCAGCCATCTCTAAATACTACAAGATTCAAACACCAATAAGGTCATCCAAGGTAATAGCTCAGATTATGTCAAGTATGGTAAGTTCCTAATCACGATGGCCAGTTGTGATTAGCCACTTACTTTACTCTTCATTCCCTGAGCATTTCCTATCTTGACTACATCAGTATCTAAATCTACGCAAAAGCACATAAACCACATAACATGCACACATAATTCCCATTTTTATTAACTTACATAAAACGTTTACATAAAACCTTTACCTGCATGCATGTAGCTACTAGGACTGGCATCCCTTTCCTTTTCTTGTCCCATTCTCAGTTTAAGTTTAGGTTTTTTTTTTTGAAAATATTTTACCCAATTCTCTTAAACTTTGTCTCTGATACCAACTTGTAAGGCCCCGCTCTCGAGACGCTTACAGTTGGACCGTCATCGCATAAAACATTTAAAAATACATCATTATCGTAGCGATATTTAAAAAAACTTTCATTAATAATTAAGACATGTTATTACATTATATCATTCGTTTACATTTCAAAACACAATAATAAGTCAAAATGTGGATGTCAACCTCAAAACGCTCCCAGTACTTATGCATCCATGCCTGCACCTCCTCAGCATCAACACCAAAAACCTGCCAACTATTATACATACAAAAAGTCAACGACACTGAGTGAGTTCTAGTTTTATAAATAAAATACTTTACATTCATTAAAACATAACCTTTACGTTCGTTCGTGATCAAACATCATTCGTACACATTGATAATAATTATTATTATCTTCATCATCGTTCATCATTATTATTCATTTCATCATTTACCACCATCCAGATCATGTCTCATCCAATACCCCCGACTCATGCTCGAAAGCTGATACTATGTCGGGGCCTGTAAACAAACCCTCGACTTGGGCTCGAAGGCTGACACAGTATCGGGGTACACGACAAGGATCCCATCTCGTATGCAACACCCCCGCCTCATGCTCGAAAGCTGATACTATGCCAGGGCCTGTAAACAAACCCCCGACTCGTGCTCGAAAGCTGACACAGTACCGGGGTACGCGACAAGGATCTCATTGTCTGTTACTTCCATTATCATCATTCGTTATCTTCCACTTTCATTACATAATACTTTACATATGTACACATACATAATAGGTAAAGTCACATCATACATATCATAAACATCATCAACAACACACAAACATGCATAACACAACCGGCATAACCAACACATCACAATAGAACTTAGCACAACCATCTACCACATAAAATTCCCCAAAATTCCTAAGTTTACCAAGAAATGCGGATGAACAGTCTAGGCGCATGAGCACTATGCGGGCGCTTGATCACTATGCAGGCGCATGAATACTACTTGGGTGCAAGAACACTTAGGTGCATGAGCAACTCTGGGCGCATGGGCACTACTGGGGTGCATGGCCAACACTTAGGCGCATGAGCTCTCTAGGCGCATGGGCACTGCTGGGGCGCATGGACAACGCTTAGGCGCATGGGCTCTCTGGGCGCATGGGCGCTGTTGGGGCCCATGGTCAACACTTAGGCACATGGGGTCGGTTAGGCGCATGGAAACAATCTGGGCACATGACCAACAATCTGAAATATAAAAAATTCTACAAACAACCCCCAAACATCGATCTAACACATCTTAACATAAATCTACCATGCTACAAACACTAGAACATGCTAAACATCAAACATAACATAATAACACCCTCTAAAAACATACAACAACAAAGCACCATCGAACAACATGCTGAAAAACTCACGGTTGCTTTAAATCTTTTGCTCGGTATGCATAATAGCCCCAAACACTTAGAAAACTAGTAAAAGAGGGGATCTAGAACACACCTGTTACAGCCTTTGAGTAAGGCACTTCAAACCCGAGACCCACCTGTAATTCACAGCTAAAACCCATGAAAACAAGCACTAAACACCCAAAATCTCGGTCTAGAACCCGAAAATTCTGTTGAAACCGAACATATATTCAAGAAAACTCATCTTTCGTAGCTTCTTCTTCTCCTCTCTCTCTAGAACCGGTGAAAACTCTGCTTCTTTCTTCTTTGCAATCGAGAACAGGTAGTAAGTGGGGGCATGGGCGGCCATGCCTTCCTTTTTAAACACAATAATATTAAAGTTTCAATCTTGCACAACTTTAGACCCTCAACTTGGGTTATTTATCATTTCTTTCTTTATACTTTTCTTTTCTTTTCTTTTTAATAAATTTCCAGGTGTTACAATCCACTCTCTACAATCCATAAGTTTGTTTTGGCCTGTGGATGATCCTACACATAAGCAATTTGGTTTGTGAAGAATGGGGAACCAAGCTAGTTTATTCTTGGGTCTTCCAGTTTTTTGTAGTTTTATATCAACGTTAAGTGCTGAGAGGGTAAATGTTGATTTTGGGTCTTCTATATATTTGGTAGATGTCTTTGGTTTCCATGCTCTTCTTTTGACTTTTCCTGACTCTTTGACATCATTGTTCTTATTGTGAACCTTTGACGCATTTTGAGAAGGTGAAGGTTTCTCACTAGTTTTCTTCTTCTTCTTTTGGTCTGTAACTGCTAACTTATTTTCAAATGTTTCATAAGTACTAAATTTTTCTTGGAATCAGCACTTAAGTGGTTTGACTGCCAAATAATTATTTTGCTACCTTTTCTCTCTTTTGATGGTTGTTTGGTAGCTATAGATCTCCTTAAGGGTTTAGGCTTGTTGAGTTGCTTGAAAGAGTAGGCCAGAGGATTGCATTAATAGTGTTTTGCAAAGGTCGTCTTCCCCACATATTAGTCATATGATGTTCATTTGCTTCTTTGTTGACTTCATCACCTACCTAATTTCTTGTGACTCTTTCTTCCTCTTCTCATTCTTGCCTCCCTTAGCTCCTCCTATCTTCTTGTTTCTCTTCTGACAGTATGGGTGGTCAACTCTATTTTATTCTTTGGGAACCTCTTGTTATGAATCTTCATTGCTTCAGAAATAGACTTTTGAATATATGGTTAGGGTCTTATTTCTGAAGATTCTAAGGTTCTAGCACAGCTGTTACAACTGTGCTTTGATTGTAGCTTTGTCTTGGTGGACGTATTTGACTCGACCATTAGCTGGTTGGATTCGAAATATGGTTTTTCTTTTATGAATTTTAACTTTCGAATCATATCCTGCTTGGTTTTTGCATGATCTTATTTCCTTTTTTCTTGCCCCTCCTCCTCCTCCTACTCCTCTTTTTTCCCCTCCTCCTCCTTTTCCTTCTTCTCATCCTCTTCATCTACTTCCTCAACTGTTACATCCTTCTCTTCCTTCTATGTTTCTCAATCTCTTCAGCCAATTTCCTTGTACATATAGGTTCGGTAGATACTTGTTTCTTTATCTCAAAGTTGCACTTAGGGGTATATGTGGAAGTGTATATCGCTAGAGGTTTCCAACATTATACCCAAAACATGTCTTGGTTTGATACAGCCTTTAGGAGTTTTCAGTGAAAGCAAGTAATTTCTCAAACTTTTCAGTCTGAACATTGTATTTATCAAAATATGTTTTAGTAATGGCTAAATCACATTGTGCTGCTTTCAATCTACTAAGGAGATCATCAATTTGGGTCTCATGGTTTGTTTACTTATGTTTTAATTTTGAAACAATCTTTTCTAGCTCTATTATTTTTTCTTTTAGGCTTGAGCATTTTTCTTAAAATCTGTGTTAAGAAGATTGATTGATTTAACATCCTTCATGAGATCCAAATTGTGATTTCTATACTAGTTGACCTTAACTATGCATTCAGGTGTACAACAGGGTTTAGAAGTTACCTAGGGTGAGGAGGTCAAGCTTGCAGCCATCAATGCATTGTTGATGGGTGTAATATCTTCCACTTGGAAGCTTCGTTCATTCACCTCTTCTCCTGAGGCAACAGCTGCTGTATTCTTTTGGGTGAATGAAATGGAAGGACCTTGGTGAGTTGAGTGTTGTGGGTTAGATGAACTTGGAGGAGATGGGTTTGACTTTGGTGCTTTGCATTCCTTGGAAAAATGTCCAGGCTGGTTGTAGTTGAAGCTTTTTACCTTGCTTTTATCAAACCCAAATCCTAATCTTCTCAGCTTCAGGAACTTTCTTCTAGTTCTTTTTTGAAATTGATTGGCCCTGAATGATATTATGGTTATCTGGTAGTTGATATCCATTTATTTAAGGTCATCTGGATGAATGCACTCTAGATCATCTTTAGAAGCAAGGACTGAGGATGCCATACAACTTCTCAAGAGTCATTATCTTGAGATTTTCAGTTCTTCTGATAGACATAGTATAAACTGTCCATGTTAATGGCAAGGACCTTAAGAGCTTTCTAAGAACATCACTATTCTCCATCTTTACTCCACCTTCATTGAGAAAGTCTAGAAGTTCCATATATCTAAGATATGTAGCAGTCATGGTTTCTCCCCTTGTGAGCTCATTCTATTTCAAGACATCTCTTTTGTTTTCTTTCATATCTTCCATTCCTTCGAATTTGGCCTTTAAAGCTTCCCACAACTTTTGAGCAGTTGTGAATTTCTTGAAGCCGTGCATGATGCTATTGGGTATGCTCATTCTGATTAGCCATAGAGACTTTGAACCCACATCCATATTCTTTAGATCTTCTTTTGAATATTTTGTAGGATCTTTGGGGATCATGACTCCACCTTTAACATCAACTTAGACCATGGGGACATATGGTCCATCCAAAATTGAGAGGCAGAGCTTCATGTCTTGATTCCTTATAAAATCCTCCATTCAGATTTTCTAGGGATCATAATCATATGGTGTAAACATGGAAGGTTTGGTTTGAGTACCATTCTCTAAGTCAAGCTTACTAGAGATGGCTACAACAGTCATTTTGAAAAAGGTAATGGGATATAAATAAAGGTGGTGTTTGATAGTGTGATCAAAAGAAGAAACAAGTGATTTGATGAAAGATAATCTTTAAACAAATCAAGAGCAAAGCTCTGATACCACTTGTTGGATCGGGTTGGTTTAGACTAACAAGAACATCCTCTATGATCAATAACTAATGAATGCGAAATCTAAGTTAGGTACCTGCTATCACAACACAAATACTTTGAGTAAATGTAAACACGTAAGTTGTTCTTTTAAAGTATTCACTTGATTAATCTAGTGTAAACTGTTACAATCGGCAGATCCAATCAAATGGCTTAAAAGCTTGCCTCTACTATAAAAGTGTGAGGAATTTTATACTAAGAAATCCAAACAATAAGAATAATCTATTCTATATTTAGAGACTGCATCAAACAGATAATCTATGTACCAGAGTTAGCAGCGTCAGTACTATGTTTTCCCCAAATGGTGAGGCACAACAGTCGTTGTCACAAACAATCTTGTTCTGAGTAGAAGTCGATTGGCAGGTAATGGAGTTCACTGCTGATCGGTAGTTGATCTGTATATGCTGATCCACAGATATTCAGCATATGGAGTTCAGTAGTTGCTTCAGCATATGCTGATCAGCAGGCATTCAACATATTCACTTAGGCAATGAATTCAACACTTGGACAGATTCAGCAGTTGGTAGCCAATGCTGAAATCCTGAGTTTTTGGTAGTTTCATCCTTCATTAGTCAACAGAGATCTTCCCACAGAAGGTTGATAATGAGCTTACAGAGTTACATGCTGGCAGAGCTCAAGAATCTTGTGTTAAGAAGAACATCATTGCATTAAATTAAAGTGTTAAAAGATTCTAGAGCTGCTAGAAAAAGGATCAACCCTATTGGTGAAACTAGTAGAAGGAAACCAACAGCTCCATCCAAACCAAAGCATAAGGTTGTCTAGAGAGTGCCATTTAAGTTATCTAGGCCATCTACCAAAAGCACTCACAGGACAACCACTTAGCAGATTTCAGTGTCCACAACTGTTGAACCCAAACCAATGGCCTCCTTTCAGAAGAAGAAGAAATAAAAGGATCAAGAAAAATGTTTCCTAGTAGCCCAACTTAAGTTGAAAGGATTCAACATTGATTAGGTCATAGAATGGAGCCTTGCTAAGATGAAATTAAAGCGGATAGCTGCCACTCATGGTGAAATGGAGAAATCAGCAGCGTTAACCAGAAGGAAGAGAGCTAAACCATAGAAAAAACAAATAGAAAATGTTAGACATGAGAGTAGAGATAAGCAACAGATGAAGATGTTCTTGAAGTTCTATGGTTTCTCTTGCAAACAAGTAGGACCAATAAGTATGACTACTCTTGAAACAAACATTAGAGAAATCAAAAAATAGTTGCAGCTGGAGAGATACCAAGATATGAAGTAGCTAGAAAGCAATGGGAATGACAACAACCTAGGACCAAAAAAACTATCCTAAGCTTTTCCTATATGCTAATAGATCCTCGAGCATCCTCTAACCCTGCCACCACTACCTCTAATGACAATCAGCCTATTTCATTAGCCCTTTTCAAAAAGAAGATTATGCCAAAAAGAGTTGTAAAGACAAGGGTGATTGACCCAAAAGTGGAGGAGAAGATACACAAGGGAACAAAGGTGTTAAGTGCTGGGTATATAGTCCAAATGAAGAAATTTGAAGTCAAGAAGGAAAACGGAGAGATCATGTACTATGATCATGAGAATGAAGTACTTGATCTGCACCTTGACATCTTGGAGCAAGTTGCCGAGTACCGTAGCATCTTTGGATGTAGACATGAAGAGTCCAAAATGCTAAATCAAAAGGTACTATCCTTAGTCAGATCTAAATCTTTTGAAGAGATCCTTAAAGCTCCACTATCAGCATATGGTCCAATAGTAAAGTGGGAATATGAGCAGACAAAAGTCACATACTTATCATTAGATCAGCAACTGGAAGGGTATCATACTCAAGAAATTAACTTGTCTGCCTTAACAGATTTGACATAGCTAACCTAACTAAATTGAGACTGAGGAATATAAGCAATGACTCTAAGAAAAAAGAAGTAGAGAATGTGCTGATGAGAATCTACAAGTCTCATTTATAAATATCAAGGCAGGCTTCTGAACAAAAAAGATAAATAAAAGAGTCTGAAGCTATCAAAGGCACCTTATCTACCTCTCCTGCATGTTTCTCCAACAGTCTAACAAGCTCCTGAAACAGCTGAATCTCCAACACAAAGCCAGTCTAATGATTTGGAAGATGAAGTGGTCATCATCACAGCTGCTGAAAGAGTAAGACAAGTCTTGGACAATCCTAAGCAAGAAGAAGAACTCTCAGAATCTGGAGTAAGAAGAATACTCAGAGGGTGATGATACAACCATTGTTAAATGGGAATATGACTTGAAGGCTGAGAGTTTTTCATCGAAAAAAAGAATAAGTCCAAGTGTTTATTCCTGACAAAGCTAGAAGTTCTAGATCTTAACTTTAAAGACCTAAAGAAGATGTTCACCTTGATCTCTGAATATGAAGGCATGCTAGATAAATAAAAATCTATATCTTCTATTCTAAAGATAAGATTGAAAACGAAGTTGAAGTAGAACAAAGTAGAGACAAGGAAGAAGATGTTCTACATGTAACACCATTGAGCATTCATGACCCAATCACATTGGAGCTATAATTCCTTAACCAACACCTTCAGACTAACTTTTGCTGGTGCTAGCAAAACTAAAGTTAAAGAGTATGATCCTTTTAGACTATCTCGGCACAATATGAAAGACTTGGTCAATCTACCTCTTGAAAACCTCTCAAGATATAACAGAGGATACATGTATTAACTACTACAGATAAGGATGCTAGAAGGATGAAGAAAGAGTTTTGGTAGCATCATCCTAGTGGAATTTGTTGATATATGAAGAGGATGATGCTACAGAAAACTCAAGGATTCAACACCGACTATCAACTGGCAAATTCTTCTAAGTGCTGAACCACTACTGTAAGAATTACACTTAGAGGCTGATGCAACCAAAGAGCTCTCAGCATGCACATGTGAAGTACAAGGAAGTTACTTTGGAAGATTTGATATAACCTAGTGAATTATGCGAAGTATCAAATCTTCCAAAGCCAAAAGACCAATTCTTTCGAAGCCCAAGATGAAGTCTTCCGAAGCTTCAAAGACAAAGTCTTCCAAAGCCAAAACTGATTTCTTCCAAAGACAGAGAAGGCATGTCTTCTCTGACATGCTTTTTGACAAAGGCCGAAACACCTTTCTGTTGCCGTCTCTAAAGACTCACCAACTTGCATGAGTTGGTGAAAAGTCCATACTTTTGTCAACTGTAGATTAAGGTGTTGAGTCTATAACTTTCCAACTATGTACTTTTATACTTTTTGTAATAGATAAGGATGTGAGCTATGGCATGTCATAGTCACTAGTCAAAACACAATATGCCTTTTGACTCTACATTGATCTTGTTATCTAAATTAATGTTTCCATCCGGCCTTCAAAGTATGACTGGCTGTAGGATGTCGTATAAAGTATCTCAAGTACTTGTATTTTTATGTAAGCTTTGTAACACTTGTAAGAACATGAGAGCAATATACATCATTCTTGAAAACCATATCTGAGTGTTCTTGTTCTTGTTCTATTCTTTTAATTGTGTTCTTTGTTTCATCATGAACTGATTCCCTATTTGATCTCCTAAGTGTTATTACTCTCCTAACACTTTGAAACTATTGCATTGACCCCCTTCACCGGTCCTACAATTGGTATCAGAGCGCTTTAGGCTCTTGATTGTAAGATCTCACCATCTTAGATCTCTTCAATTTCACAAAACACATATCAGCTCAAATGGCAGCTATCTCAAGGCTGATATGGAAATCGATACCATGACAAAGTCTCCACTGATCACTTGTGATGACTTTGATACTTGGTGCCAACGTATGGAAGGGTTCATCAAGTCTCAAGACAGCAAGATGTGGAGATCTATCCTTAAAAGACCTCACATATCAAGTACCTCTTCAGCCACTACCGGAGGTAGGATGATTCCAAAGGAAATGGCTGATTAATCCGAGGAAGATTGGAAGAAAATTGACGTAGATCAGAAAGCCATGACCGCTCTCCAAACTACTCTTCCAAACTCTATATATAAAGGCTTTAAGAAGTGCAAGACTGCTAAGAAGCTCTAGGATGCACCGAAGCTTATGTATGAGGGGGTCTAAAGAAGAAAAAAAAACAAGAAAGACTTATGAAGTAGCAGTTTGAGAACTTTGCCTGCAACTCTGGTGAAACTATGACTCAACAATACTTTAGGTATGTTGATATCGTAGATACCCTCATGGATGTTGGAGTAAAACTTGAGAATAAGGACATTATGAGGATGTTCATGTTCTCTTTTCTGAGACAACGGACTCACTATTATATGGACATTAAGATAATTGAATACCTCACTACCCCTACCCTCACAGAGCTGTGTGGTATCCTTAGTGGCTACTAGATGGAGATGAATATGCAAAATCCATCAAGCAGCTCTTCCAGAAATCAACTGAGTTCACCCCTTCATGTGGTTGAAAGGGAAAGTAGAGAACCACAACATCATCTTATCTGCTACACTGACAACTCATAAAGGGTTCCTTTCATCACCTTCCCTGAGGCACCAAGGGAGCACTACATCCAAGAAAGCCTATTCTAAGAGACAAGTTCTGCTTAAGACTTTGTGTCTACCGATGAAAGTTATGGTAACTTTCTCTTCACTCTTGAATACTTGGATTGTATCCATCCAGATGATATGGAGTATATAGAGATAGTCTAGCAAATAGCTCTTCTCACTCATCGAGCCAAGAAGTTCTACATGAGAACTGGAAGGAAGTTTCCTAGCAATGTATCTAGTGGAAAGTTTGGACCGGATAAAAGTTAAGTGAAGTGCTACAATTGTAACCAAATGGGACACTTGTCTAGGCAGTGCCAGGCTCCAAGAACTAATGATGGCCAAGCATAATCCAGGATAAACTACACTAAGGCTGCCCTCAGACCTGAGAAGACAATCCAACCAAAACAATAAGCTATTGTTGCTATTGAAGAGTGAGGCTCTGACTGGAGCTTCTAGGTAGAAGATGTTTCTCCTAACCAAGCACTGATAGCTGACCATGAAGAAGCCAAGGTATTAGTACATCTTTGTACTCTTGAATGCATTTGTAAAGTAAATATGTATAGGTCCTATAACATGGAAGTGAGATCTGATCTTGAGTCCTTGAAAATTTTAAAAGCTGATTTTAAAAGAGCCGAAAATGATTATAAACTTAAAATAGAAGATTTAGAGAAAACAATTTCAACTCTTAAGCATGAGAACACAAATTACAGGACTCAAATCAAGATCTCATTACCAAGTTAACTGAATGACATGTTGAGCTTGTGATCAGCAAAGCCAAGGCAGAAAAGTGTCTTCTTAAAGAGGAAACCTTCAAGAACATCATATCTTCATCCTTGCATGCAAAGATTTTTTATCAGAATAGGTAGGGATTGGGTTTATGTGAGATAGCTCCTCCACACATATTATTATTTGTAAGACCTCCAAGGTGTTGAACTTGTGAAGATGAGTTGCCCCTCATGGAGCCCAACCAAGAAAAGGATGAAGATAAAGAGGAGATAGTGAAGGATGGATCTGAAGTGAGTGAAAAAGGTCATCCTAAGAAGGGTCATTATTCTCCTGGAGAGAAGAAAGAACCAAGGATGAGTAAGTTTGCTAGGAAGAACTTGATCAGGGCACCCAAAAGAAAAACAAAGAAAGCCCAGGAGATCAAGACTACCTTTAACTCCAAGCAAAAACAAGTTTTTATCTCTGCTGGATTTGAGGTGGTGAAGGCTGAAGACTCAACCTTGGACTCTAGTACCAGGAGTCTTAGTTTATGTCCAAATCATCCTTGTCAAAAGAAGAAGGCTGATCAAATGTGCACCATTGTTGCATAGCCTGAACCATCCAGTTCTAAGAGCAAGTCTGGCCATAAGAAGCCTGCTGTATCATTTGTGAATATGAAGAAGGAAGTGGAAAAACATCAAGCTCAACCTCCTACTCAGAAGAAGAGTCTCAGAAGTATGAAAACTGAAGGTATCATGTGTGGTAGTACTTCTTCTTTTGTTAAGGATGGCATCTACAATCCCAAGAGCACTATCCATATGACCAAGAAGAAAACTTATGAGAAGAAGAAGAAAAAGTAGATAGCTTTGGAAGAAAAATATCCTCCTTTCGGAAGCTCCAAAGTGAAGAAGAATATAAGTGAAAACCTATCTTCGGATGAAATTTTGATCGTGGAAGAAAGGAAAGCTTCCGAAGTACTAAAGTATGTTGCAGTGGATGCAAGAACTTCCAAAGTCATCAAAACTTTTGAAGTATTAAAGGCCAAGTCTAGTCTTCCAAATATAGTGTGGAAGATAAAGGAATGCCAAGTGATTGAATGTTCCTCATCAACAACAACAAATGATCCTCAGAGCTTGCATATAGGATCAATTACTATTGAATTATCTTCATTTCACTTTGACAAGCCCAAGACCAATGAGGCTTGGGTTTCCTAATGTAACTAACCATCTATTTATATGAAGGAAGAGCTATAGACGAAAGGAAATGTATGGATCATTGATAGTGGCTGTTCCACGTACATGACAGGCAATGGCTCCTTGCTTCAGAAATTTGAAAGATTTAATGGAGGGCCAGTTGCTTTTGGAGGAGAATCAAGAGGTTACATTGTGGGAAGGGGTAGAGCCACAAATGGTAAGATCGGCATATAGAAGGTAAACTATGTTAAGGAGCTTGGGTACAATCTCTTGAGTGTATCCCAATTTTGTGATCAGAGACATAACATGCTCTTCCCTGAACATAAGTGCATTGTTCTCAAGCCCGGGGTGGTCATTCCTCAAGAGCATATCCTACCTAGAGCCCCCGGGAAAGGGAACACGTACAAGATGGATTTGCAGGAAACATCCCCATTAGGAGAAGTTTCATGCTATTTAAAGCAAATAGTGACTAGTCTTTCCTCTGGCATATAAGAATGTCCCATGTAAACTTTAAAAATATGAATAAATTAATTAAGAATGATTTGTTAACTGGAATGCCAAAGAAAGAGTTTACAAGTGATGACCATTATGTTGCATGTCTAAAAGGGAAGCAACACAAAGTGTCTCACAAGCCAAAAGAAAGAAACTCTATCACTACTCCCCTACACTTATTACATATGGATCTCTTTGGCCCCACCAGTGTAATGAGTATAGGAAGGACCTCATATTGTTTGGTGATCATATTTGACTTCACTAGATACACTTGGGTCTTCTTCCTTTGTACTAAGGATGAGACTCCTAAGATCTTGAAGAACTTCATTTTGAAAATTGAGAATCAATGCGATCACAATGTAAAAATCATAAGATGTGATCAAGGAACTGAATTCAAGAACCAAATCCTTAACGCATTTTGTGATAAGAAAGGTATTACGAGAAAATATAATGCTCCCAGGACTTCTCAGCGAAATGGTGTTACTGAGAGGAGAAATAAGACACTTATTGAAGCTGCAAGAACCATGTTATCTGACTCTAAACTGCCCATCACCTTCTGGGCTATGGCAGTCAACACTACCTGCTATATGCAGAATAGAGTTTTAGTAGTCAATACTCATGGTAAGACTCCTTATGAGTTGTGTCATAAAAGAAGACCTTTCAATGGTTTCTGCTAATCATTTGGATGTCCTTGCACCATCTTGAACACCAAAGATCAGATAGCCAAATTTGCTGAGAAGTCAGATGATGGAAACTTTATTGGATACTCTTCCTAAGCTAAGGCTTATAGAGTATACAATCTCAGAACTAAAGTAGTTGAGGAGTTAGATAATGTGGCCTTCAATGAGCACACATTAAGTGTGAAAGGTTCTGGTCCTGATTGGTTGTTTGGTCTTGATTTAGTTACCAACTGTTTTTACAAATCTTGTGAAGATGTTTTAGGAACTATAGGTAGCTTATTAATAGGAGATTCTGATCCAAGATTTAAGCTGAGAAGACCAAGTAAGATAACTATTGCTGCTCCAGTGGTACAAACCTTGTAGTTGGAAATCCTGTCAGCATAACAATGACAAACTCTTCAGCTGATACATCTAAGATGCCTAAAAATTCCAGCACAAAGGCACATAACTCAAATAAAGGGGCTTCCAATATAGGAGGAAATAGTTTCTTAATGGTGATAACCACTCCATAAAAGACAGCATCAATGAAATCACACACTCATTGGATCAAGTTACTCTTGATAAGTATGCTGATGTGGTGGGTGATACTCAATCACTAGATCTGAATTTCATAAATTTAGATCTCTCCAACCAACTTGCTGTGATTCCACAATTAAGAATCCACAAGTCACATCCAACCATAAACATCATTAGAGGACTTATCATAAGAATAAGGCAATACTAGTTGTTCATAAGAATAAGGTAAGATTAGTTGTTCAATGGTACACACAAGAAGAGGGGATTGACTACACAAATATTTTTGCTCTTGTAGCAAGACTTGAAGCTGTTAGGATATTCCTTGCTTCTGCTACATCCAAGGATTTCAAGGTCTACCAACCTGATTTCAAGGTCTACCAACTTGATTTCAAGTGTGCCTTCTTATATAGGGTGATTGATAAGGAAGTGTATGTCAAGCAACCACCTAGCATTATAGACCAAAATCATCCTGATTATGTTTGCAAGCTTGACAAAGCTCTCTATGGGCTGCATCAAGCTCCAAGAAAGTGGTATGAGACACTATCATAGTACCTTGTTTAGTATGGCTACAAAAGGGGTACTATTGATGGAACACTCTTCATTAAAGGAACAGGAAATGACTTGATGTTGGTTTAAGTTTATATAGATGACATCATCTTTGAGTAAACTAATCCAAAGCTATGCAAAGACTTTGAGAAGCTGATGAAGAATAGATTTGAAATAAGCGCCACGTGAACTCAATTTCTTTCTAGGAATTCAAGTGAAGCAGGTTGACAATGGAATCTTCATAAACCAATTAAAGTATGTACAAGACATATTTACCAGACTTCATCTGACTGAGTGCAAGGTTGCTAAGACACCCATAGCAAGAAACCACTCCCTAGGACCTGATCTTAAGGGGGAGTGTGTTGATGAACATCTCTACAGGGCTATGATTGGGTCTCTTATGTACCTCACAGCCAGCAGGCCTGATATCATGTTTGCTATATGTATTTATGCAAGATATTAAGCCAACCCCAAGATGTCACACCTAGTTGCTATCAAAAGCATTCTTACACATCTTAAAGGTGCTCCTAAACTGGGCCTTTGGTATCCAAAGAATTCTGACTTCAATCTATATGAATATACAGATACAGACTATGGTGGCTACAACATGACTGAAAAGTCTACATCAGGGGGATGTTAATTCCTTGTGAGAGGATAGTCTCATGGCAATGCAAGAAACAATCCTGTGTGTCTGCATCCACTGCTGAAGCTGAATACATTGCTGCTGCAAGCTCCTATGCTTAAGTGCTTTGGATTGGAATCAGATGCTGGACTACGGATTTAACTTCAAAGAGACTCCCATCCACATAGGCAACAACAGTGCTATCTCTATTACAGAGAATTCTTTGTAGCACTCAAAGAGAAAGCACATCAATATCAGGTATCATTTGATTAGAGATAATTTTGAAAAGGGATTGATAAAACTAGTCAAAGTTAACACAAATAAACAATATGCTTATCTGTTCATAAAAGCTTTTGATGAACAAAGATTTAAGTATCTTGTATCAGCTATTAGGATGATTAACTTTAATTAGATTTTCATAAACTAAACTCAAGATTATTTTCTCAAATATGTGTGTCTTAAGTCGTCTATATCATCACCAATATAAGTCCAGTTTACTCTTGAAGAAATTTTTCAAAAATGATATTTCTTAAAATTTTGAAAATTAAGATGTGTTTTCTTTTGGAAGACTGTAACTTGACTTCGAAATAAAGTTATGAACTAATAACTACTTAGTAAGAAATTTATCTTAGGAAGAAATTTTGGTATATCTTTTGAAGCTTAAATATACTTCTAAGTACTTATAAGTTTTGAAGGACAATTTCCTTTCGAAAGCAATTAAGTCTTGGAAGCTTTATTCATCCTTTGAATAAATCCTCTAAAGTTTAATATCTTATGAAACCAAATATATCTCGAAAGCAAACATACTCTAAGTATTTTTCTTCCAAAACAATTTTTTATCAAACTAAGGAATATCTTCCAAAGTCAAATTGACAAATTACCTTCGGAAGATTTTAGACTTCCAAGAAACTACCTTTTTGGACACTTTTTCAGAGATGGGACCGACATCCAGATTTCAAAGTCTATCTTTTTGCATTAACTTTATCTCAAATCCAACCATATAAATATACCTTTAATGGTTCCCCTTCTTTCTCCTTCCTCTTCATCTGCAAAAGTTCATAACCCTAAATTTACCCATAAACCAACTTTGTTCTTACCCTTCTTCACTTCTAAGGTACTCAAAATGGTCAACCCTGGTCCCCGAAACAGCTAAATTTTCCATGCAACTACATAGGAAATACAACCAAGTTGCTCCGTAATCATCTGAGAGAGATCCAAGTTTCTCAGATGTTTGCCGCTTCTGTCTCACTCCAACTACCTCACTACACTCACTATAGACGCTCCTTTGTATAAAGATCAGCTCCTAGAGTTCTAGAGGACCTGCCAGGAGGTCATCTTGGATGGTAAGTAGGCAGTGTCTGCCACAATGCAGGGGAATATAAATTTCATCACTCCGGCCACCATTAACTCTTATCTGAAGCCGGATGATGAAGAAGGTGAATTGTCCTTTCCTAAATCTGCTGTAAACAACTCATTCTAGCAGATGGACTTCTCAGTAAGAACTTTCAAAAAGTGTGTAGGTGTGTTCATGTCATGTTTGCTTAACTTGAGGAAGATTGTAACGCCCCGAATTTTAGAGTAAAGGCAAAGTTTTCACGCAAGAGGTTGAGTTCTCGCGCGATTCATGAAGTTCTCGTGTGGAGGACGGTTTTTGCATGACTGGAAGTTCCCATGCGAGAAGTCTGGCAAAAATTTTGAGATGGGTATAAAAAGCTGAGAACACTCAGCCAGACTCTAGTTTCACGCGAGAAGTACTGCTGCTAGAGAGAGAAAGCAGTTGCGTAGGGAGAGAAAGTGAAGAAACAAAGTGTTTAAGGTATGTAACTTGGGTATTAACTCGTGTTATTTACTAAGGATGGATTATTGATTAATAAAATGCTTGGTTATGTAGTTTTGCTCGGTAAAAGCTTCGGGAAAGTTGTGGTTGTTCTAGAACTTCAAGATGTGAGTTTCTAGACCCCTCTTTTACGTGTTTTCCATGTTTTGGGGCTAATATTCATACCTTTTTGAATGTTTTGTTAAAAAATGATGATATAATCTACTATTGCACGTTTTGGGTGCTAAAGTGGTTAAAGGAGTGATAACTTGTGGATAAAGTTATGTACAACAAAAAAGTTATCGCGCGAGAGGCGAGTTCTCGCGCGAAATATAGTTTTCACAGCTAACGGTTATCTTTTGAAAGTTCTCGCATGAATGAAGATGTTCTCGCGTGAAGGAGGAGTTGTCACTCGAAGGGAGACGTTCTCGCGCAAATTTGGGTTCTCGCGCGAAAACTTTGGACTGTTACGTGTTATGTTACCCCAGTATAGCGTGCATTAATAATGAATTAATGATGAACTTAATGCTAAATAATTAAAGTATGAATGTAGATATCTATTATATATATATAATGATAGTTAAAGGCTAAAGAACAATGATAATTCACATGTGAAACGCTAAAGAACAGTTACCATGTACTCGATAAAGCACAGCTGTGAAAAACGTTAAAGCGCTAAAGAAGTCTTGCAAGCACTGTTAAAGGAGATTTGCTTGGTGCATTCTCTCATAGGAGCTACACATTGGTGTGCTCACATAGGGGTGTTCTTTGGGTATGCTCGTGCCATTAGAGGAGATATGCTTCGTGCATTCTCGCATAGTAGCTACACATCGGTGTGCTCGCATAAGGGTATACTTTGGGTATGCCCGTGCCATTAAAGGAGATTTGCTTGGTGCATTTTCGCATAGGAGCTACACATCGGTGTGCTCACATAGGGGTATACTTTGGGTATGCCCGTGCTGTTAAAGGAGATTTGCTTGGTGCATTCTCGCATAGGTGCTACACATCGGTGTGCACACATAGGAGTATACTTTGGGTATGCCCGTGCCGTTAAAGGAGATATGCTTGGTGCATTCTCACCCGATAGGAACTAAGCTTCATGCTAAGTTCAAAAGATAAAGTAAACGATTAAAGCTAAAGTAAAGATAAAGTATGGGTAACGCGATGCTAAAGGAATTGATAATATGTGGGTAACGTAATGATAAAGAAATTGATAAAGTAAAAGCAAACATTAAAGTTTGGTTATCGAACAAGTTTGATGACGATGTTGATGATGAACGAGGTTAAAGTTTTTATGATGTCAATGTATGATACAGTTTTGTTAAAGTAAACCTAGAGCTCACTCAGCATCGCTGACTTTTGTATTCATATTAGATTGATAGGTATCCTATACATTTTAGGGTGAGCTTGGCATGGATGGGAGAGCTAACTGGCACATGTTCGAGACTGGCATCCTAGCTTAGAGTTTTTGTTAGATAGCTAAAGTGATCTTTTGTTGTAAATGTTTAAACAATAGAAATTTTTGTACGTTCTGCTGCGTATATTAATGAAATTTGATGTTCAAGAACATGTGTTTCTGATGTCGAAATCTAACTGTGACGTTTCCCGGATTGGGACCTTACAAGTTGGTATCAGAGCCATAGTTTGCAAGATTTAGACACTTTGATGTCTAGACTCGAACTGAGAATGGGATCAATTAAGGGATGCCAGTGCCAGTAGCTCCATGCCAGGAAGGTTATGATTAATAGAGGTTCCTTGAAGTTATAGTGCTTGTAGTGAGATTGAGAGCTGATGTGATTCAGGATAGGAAACATTTAGGACATGAAGAGTGAAGTAAGTAGTTAATTACAATTGGCCAATGTCATTAGAAACTTACTTTACTTGACATGATCTGAACTATTACCTGGAATGATAATGTTAGTTTTTTGTATCATATAGCAAGCTATGGCTGGAAGAAAAGCTACTCGAGGATGTGCTCGTGGTGGTAGGGGTAGACCACTAGTCACTAGGAACCAGAGGCAGACGACTGAGGAGGTGCATGTGGATTCTGTTCACACTGCTAGCAAGGAAAACTCTCATCATTCTGAAGAGAGGATTACCTTGGAGCCTGTTGTTAGGGAGGCTATCACCGAAAAGGTCCATAAGATCCTTCAGGACATCATGCCTTCGATCATGACTGAGGCCATAAAGGAGGTAACCAAGGAGTGGACAATGGAGGCAATGAACAAAGCTAGCAACAAAGATAGTGAAGGTACCAGGGAAGGCTCGGGGAAGGATGGGAAGGACGAGGGGGATGAAACTGATGGGTATTTAGCCAAAGGGTGTTCGTATCACATCTTCAAGGGGTGCAATCCTCCATCCCTAGACAACAAGAGTGGTGCTATTGCCACTCTCTAGTGGGTGTCTGAGAGGGAAGCGGTGATTGAGATTAGTGAACGTAGAGCTGACCAGGCTGTGAAGTCCGTAGCTCACTCATTTATTGACGAAGCTATTCATTGGTGGAACACCATCAAGCAGACTAAAGACACTCATGAGTTCAGGAACATAAAGTGGAATGACCTGAAAGATATGATGATGAGACAGTTCTACCCTCTGAATGAGATCGACAGGTTGGAAAGGGAATTTTTGGGTTTTAAAGCTGGAAGTATGACCCACAGGCAGTATACGTCTCACTTCAACGAGATGACCAGGTTGGTGCCTCACCTGGTGAGTACTTAGGATAGGAGGATGAAGTGTTATCTGCAGGGTTTGCCTTCGAAGGTCAGGACGTATGTTAAGGCAAGCGGGCCGAAGACCTTCGAGTCTTTGGTGGAGCTGAGTGGGATAGTGTATGATGATATGGTGGCTGATGAGAACGTTAAGGAGGCAAAGAAGAAGAGTTGGTCGGGAAATGTGAAGCGAGAGAGAAACAAGAGGTCTGCTGCTCAGGCCAAAAAGATGAAAGTGGAGTCGTCCGGTGATTGCCGGAAATGTGGGAGGAAGCATGCTAGTGATTGCAGGCTCGGTTCGAGTCTGTGTTTCAGATGTGGGAAGATGGGGCATTTCTCTAAGGATTGCCCTAATCTGGTAAAGTGCTACAACAGTGGCAAGTTGGGGCACTACTGCCGAGAGTGCCAAGAGGCGAAAATGGTTGACTCAGCTCGAGGAAAGGAGGTCGAGAAAGAGAAGAAAGCTGGTGACAAGCCAAGGGCCAAGGCTAGGGCTTTCACAATGACTAGAGAGGAGGCCAGAGTGGAACCTGATGTTGTGTCAGGTATGTTTCTAGTTAAAAACATGCTTGTTTCTGTCCTTTTTGATTCTGGTGCAAGTAAGAGTTTCATAGCTGCTACCTTCTGTGATGTGATGAATGCTAAGGCCAGAGAAATAGATCATATGTTTGAAGTAGAAACTACCATTGGAAAGACTACTAAGATAACTAAGGCCTTAGAGGATTGTAGCATAGAACTGGAAGGTCATAGATTCCCTGCTAGGTTGTTTGTTATGACCCTTGGAGGATTTGATGTTATCTTGTGTATGGACTGGTTAACCTCCTACGAGGCTAATATAGTTTGTCAGATGAAGATGATTCAGATGAAAGCACCTGATGGTAGCTTAGTCACGATCTACAGTGATAAAGTCAGCGAAGTTCCAAAGATGATATCCATGATAAAGGCAGAGAAGTTGATGAGACAAGGGTATGGAGCATTCTTGGCATACATTAAAGATGCTAAAGGTAAAACTATGAAGTTAATAGATATCCCCGTGGTGTGTGCCTTCCCTTATGTGTTCCCTGAGGACTTGATGGGGGTACCACCCGATCGGGAGATAGAGTTTTAGATTGACCTTGTGCTAGGAGCTCAACCCGTTGCTAAAGCGCTTCGTCTGGCTCCGTCAGAGTTGAGTGAGTTGTTAGCCCAACTACAGGACCTTCTCGATAAAGGATTTTTTAGACCGAGCATTTCTCCTTGGGGTGCTCCAGTGTTGTTCGTGAAGAAGAAGGATGGTAGCATGCGAATGTGTATAGACTACAGGGAGCTGAATAAGCTCATGATGAAGAATAGATACCCGTTACCTCGGATAGATGATCTGTTCGACCAGTTGCAAGGTGCAAGTTGGTTGTCGAGGATCGACCTTTGGTCGGGTTATGACCAGCTAAAGGTTAAGGAGCAGGATATCCCAAAGACTGTGTTTCGGATGCGATATGGGCATCATGAATTTCTCATGATGTCGTTTGGTCTAACCAATGCTCCTGCAGCATTCATGGACTTGATGAATAGGGTTTGTCGACCAATGCTTGATAAATCAGTGATAGTGTTCATAGACAATATCCTGATTTACTCAAAGAATGAGGGAGACCACGCCTATCACATCCATGAGGTATTGGAAACTCTAAGAAGGGAGAAGTTGTATGCGAAATTCTCCAAATGCGCATTTTGGTTACGCGAGGTGTAGTTTCTGGATCATGTGATTAACCTAGAAGGAATCATTGTTGTCCTGCTAAAGTGGAAGCGGTGATAAGGTGGAATTCGCCTAAAACGCCGTCTGAAATCCGAAGCTTCCTCGGATTGGCGGGTTATTACAGGAGATTCATCCAGGATTTTTCCAAGATTGCCTCGCCGTTGACCAAGTTGACGAGGAAGGATGTGAAGTTTGAATGGGGAGAAAGTCAAGAGAATGTGTTCATGGAGTTAAAGAGGATATTGACATAAGCTCCAGTGTTAACGCTACTAGAAGGGAATAAGGATTTAGTTGTCTATTCAGATGCTTCTTATTAAGGGTTAGGGTGTGTACTAATGCAGCGAGGCAAAGTCATAGTGTACGCATCTTGACAGTTAAATTTTCATGAAGTGAACTACCCTACCCACGATTTGGAGTTGGCTGCTGTGGTATTCGCATTAAAGATATGGAGACACTACTTATATGGTGTCAAATGTACGAGTTTAACGGACCACAAAAGCCTGAAGTATTTCTTCGAGCAGAAAGATCTTAATATGAGACAAACACGATGGTTAGAGCTCATAAAAGACTACGACTGTGAGATTCATTATCATCCGGGTAAAGCTAACATGGTGGCCGATGCCCTAAGCCAGAAGGAAACCGGGAACCAATTCGGGTGAGATCTTACTAGTTGATTGTGACTTTTGATGTGATAAAGCAAATCTGCGAAACTCAGGAAGAGGCTCTAAAGCCCGAGCATGTTAATGAAGAAAGGATGAAAGGGCAGATTGCAAACCTGGAAGAAAACGCCAATGGTGTCAAAACTAGATTTGGGCGTATGTGGATTCCTAGACGTGGAGGTCTACAAGACAAGGTGTTGGACGAAGCCCACAAGACTCGCTACTCCATTCACCCGGGAACCAACAAAATGTACCAAGACCTAAAGAAGAACTATTGGTGGCCGGGAATGAAAGCTGACGTAGCAAGGTATGTAGAAAGGTGCTTGACCTGTCTCAGGTTAAGGCTAAGCATCAGAAGCCAAACGGGAAAATCCAACCCTTGGAAATTCCCGAATGGAACTGGGAGCATATTACTATGGATTTCATAATAAAGCTACCTCGTACAGCTAAAGGTTATGATGCCATATGGGTCATAGTAGACAGACTGATGAAAAGTGCTCACTTCCTACCCATCCGAGAGACGTATAACTCAGAACGGCTAGCCAAATTGTTTATCAATGAAATAGTTACCCATGATGGTGTGCCGGTGTTGATTGTCTCGAACAGAGATACGCGGTTTACATCCAAATTTTGGAAGAAGTTCAATGACGCAATGGGAACTAGACTGCACATCAGTATAGCATACCACCCACAAACGGATGGCCAATTCGAAAGGACTATCCAGACCTTGGAGGACATGCTTCAAGCGTGTATCATAGACTTTGGTAGGAGCTGGGATAGTCACCTACCGTTAGCGGAGTTCTCATACAATAACAGCTACCATGCCAGTATTGGTATGCCTCCGTATGAGATGCTCTACGGCCGGAAATGTAGGATCCCGGTTTGTTGGGGGGAGATTAGTCAGAAGGATTTGGGTAGTATCGAGGTCATCGAGATGACCAATGAGAAGTTACGTAGAATTAAAGCCTACATGAAAGTTGCTAAAGAT